>JAYRBW010146722.1:0-14664 GCA_036023295.1 Invenusta paracnida | reverse complement strand
GAAAATAAAAAACGTATTACTTATATTTGAGTGTCCTAAAGGCTAAAGACTAAAATACTAAAAGTTAAAACTATCAATAAAAATATATATTATTATAACCATACAATATTAATAATGTAAGAATAAGATATATACATTCATTGTTGGATCTTTCGGAAATTAGAAAAATCGGATTTTATCTTTCAAAGCTTCCTGTTAGAATTGTTTTTACAGCCTATAGCTGCGCAGTAAACCATAGTTGCAATAAAATAACAGTCAACATAAAAATGGCGCCGATTATAAATTAATGATGTCCAAATTTAACTGCTGTTTAAACGACAGTTCCCTATCTTGTCGCTTATATAATATCTTTGGTATGTTATGATTAGGTCGTCAGCGAATAAGTATTTGTCAAACTTATCCGTCGACATGTTAGCATCATGTCGTTGATCCAGATTAGAAAGAGGGGCCAAACACTCCCATGATGAAGGCCTCTGAATCTATGATATTTACTGTCTTTGTTATTAATACTAACTCTGGCTCTTTTGTCAGACAGGAACTATTTTATGCACTGTATCATACATTTAGGTAGTCTAGTTCAATACATTTTGACAATGAGCCTTTTTCTTAACCGTGTCGTAAGCTCGAGAGAAGTCATATAGTTGCAATGGTTCTTTTACCTGATTTCGATTCGTTCAAACCATCTTGTATAGATTGTGAAAGACTGAACCTCAGTGGATCTATTAGATCTAAAACCTGTCTGGTAGAGGTTGATAATAATATCATCTTTCGCTATTGGTAATAAAATAGAGATGGCCTCTTTTGGTTCTTTCTCTGATATCTTGACTAAATGACTTGTAAGACTAACGGGGTCTTAACTACCCATCTCACTTAGATATTATCCTTTCTTTGGGATAGTGATTATGGCTACTCCCTTATTTTCCATGACTTATTGATATCTTTATGAGTACAAATTTCTGACTTAATTGGTTTTGGCTTGAAGATTTTTCCGCATCGTCTTATAAAATATCCAATAAAAGTATCGATATCAATGTGGATTTTTAAATACGATAAATAAAAATATTTCTACAAAAGCAAGCATTATTTGTACAGACAATGTCTGTAACATTCCTAATAAGTATTTTTTCATTTAAATTAATATTTTTAGTGTCTTCTTGGGAAGTACCAAAATACGAGCAGGCATGTGAGTATTACAATGTTCAAATGCGTTGATTCATAAACAATGTTAATATAAGTATTTATATATTAAATTCTTTAGTAGTTATATTACAAAGAAAAATACAAAATTAGTTATTATTATAAATAAAAATGAGTTGATACGTACTTACTTAGTAAGTAAATACTGCACACTTACAAACATAATTTTTAACAAATTGTGAATATAACTACGTATACTATATAGATATTGTTTATATTTAACTATCATTATATAATATAATAGTATGGTAATCCTAAAGTTTAACGTCGTAAATTAAATAAAAATAATATTGAAAAATATAACATTATAATTATTAATTATATATAAATAAAATTGTTTTAAATACATTACCGGAACCGCTAAATGGATGCATGCGAAGAGGAAGCTGCAGCAGCATCATATGGAACAAGTCAAGCTTTATTTCCGTCCAATATAGCCGAGTTTCTGTGGAGAAACAGGTTTAACAATGGTAACATTTTTTATCGCTTTATTTTGTGTATCAATGAACAGTAATCCCTTGTAAATAATCTTGTAGTCATTTTTTTCATCACAAAATCTTAATTTTACGATATTATGAATATTGTCTGTTCCTTTTATTACGTTTGTGCTTTAAATACACTGAATTTTATTATAAAATTTTTTATTTAATTTACGACGTTAAACTTTAGGATTACCTAATAGTATATATAGTAATATAACTATTATTCTGGTGTAATTATACACATTGTCATTGATATTAAAGTTTGAGCGGTATTTCCCGAATTAATTAGAAGAGTCTGCAACAGTTTCACAACAGCCCAAGACAGAAAACAAATTGTCATATTCATAAAAAGAAGCTCCAAATTTGGCTATATCACAAAAACACCAGATACTATCGCCAAGTCAATAGAAAACGCCGACGCCCAGCTTTTCCGGAAGCAACTAGAATAGGACAACATCACTTATTGTACTATCTTTTGTACCTTATTGTACTACTACAAAACTGTCCATGGACACCATCTCCGCCGCAAACGACACGATTTCCTACTACCAGTCCTAACAGATAACAACAATAGAACCTTCTTCAATAGAATACCCCCGTGAAAAAATTCTGGATACGCCACTGATGTTCATATGTTATCTAGATATATAATCTCTGTATAATGTATTATTATTACATTAGTTAATTTATTTAACGATTTATATGGATTTTATATTTACATTTGTATTCGTTAATAGGAGCTCGGCAGATTGTTTTTCAGCTTCTTTCACTTCAAGAAGCGCTTCTGTCAATATTGTCTTCCTCTAAGATGTGTATGTCTTCTGCGGATTGTTCTGATCTCTTGTTCTTAAAGAGTGAGAGAGATAGAGAGAGAGAGAGAGAGAGAGAGAGAGAGAGAGAGAGAGAGAGAGCGAAAGAGAGAGAGAGAGAGAGAGAGAGAGAGAGAGCAATTTCTTGTTCTTGTATCTCTAGAGCTATCGGGCTTTGACGAGTAGCCTAAAAATGAAGGATGACATAGAATAATTAGATGAAGATATGAGTTCCAATTTATAATTAATTATATTTATAATTTTAGGATTTGATTTGATGAATTGTATTATTATTTATTTGTTCATTATAGAAAATAGATACCTTAACCATTAAGGTGTAACACAATTAGGCCTTTCGGATTTATTTGGAATAAAATCATAAACAGTGAGTTTTGAAATCAGTGTCTCCTCCAATAGAATCTTAGTTGATTGTGCACTCTAAAAGCACCTTCAATCTATAAAATTCGGTCTACACTAGATTTAGTTATGATTATATATATTTTTCTAAAAAAAATTCTTCCAAGTCAAAAAACGTTAAAATATAATATTACTATATAAAATATGTAAAAAGACTAAAACTTCTATAATAACTTCACACAAGTCTGTAAACTATGATTTCTGACTATCGTTTTCACTGAAAAACGTGACTAGTCTAGAAATAGTAAAAAAACTTTCGTTAGCTGCTGCACAAATGCTATATTGTCGAGGAATTTGCAGAATTGCTGGGTGACCTGCTTCATTAGCAGATATAAAAGTGTCTTTTCCTAGTTGTTGAACTTACTGATATTATATTAGGTATTTAAAAACATGCATCATAATCAATTATTAAAAGTTTTTCAATTATGAACAAAAGAAATTCGTCATGAGAATAATTATGACTTCTATAAAGGTTACCATCTTGAATTCCAATATACAATATAATTCCGTTTAATTCAATGCATTTTAAGTTGTGCACTGCTTTCTTTACTTTTAAAAATGTACGTATATGCGTCGAATAATACAAAAGTTGATATTCGATTGTGACAATTTTGAAAATCAAGTATGATCGCCACAGATATGTATGGGCAAATGAAATATTTAATTTCTGATTCCTGGCATCACAAGCTTTCCAAAAATTGTATAAGCTTGAAAATCTCCATGAAACTTATAAGAAATTACAGAGTGAACGTGACTGTATACTCTGGCCAGCCTATATGTATCATTTATATTTATTCTAAAAATTAACAAAAATATTACATTATAAATTATTACTGCTCTACCACATTAACTAAAGATAATTCAAATAACTGTGTGATGAAAATGTCAATCCTGATAAGATTTTAAATTAATAGTATATTATAACTGACAGTACATGAATCCATTACATGAAATCCTATAATATCTTGATTTGTCAGTTCCTCCACACACATTCTTCTTCTGTATAATAATCTATCACTATTTGAACAAATAATATACAAGATAAAATGCTTAATATATTACCTACTTAAAGATCAAGTGAAGTTATGTTCGGAATGATGCTAATCTGATAAGTATCATTTTTTGAAAGTGTCAGTTTAGACATATATAGTAATTAATATTTTTATTCGTGGAATTTTTTAGGTTCCTGCAATTTTTTTGGAGAAAGTGCTTCCAGGGTTTGCATCGAAAATGATATTAAAGGTATTTCTAGTTGCACCTGCTATGGACGGAGAAAGTACCGTTGGTGCAATAATCATGATGTAACTGGTAAAAAAATTTCATAATATCCTAATTGAATCAATATTTTCTTGCAGAAACGTATAAAATATTGTGTTTTATTCGGAAAATATTTAATTTAAAATGTATTTTTATCTATATACATATTATCTATGTACATACATGTTGTATAGAATCGAAAATGTGCAATAACACACAAATTGTCGAATAGCTTTTTTGGAGATACTAATTAATGTTTCCGAGAAACATTTTTCATTGAATCGCATGAGATACTAAAAAAAATAACAAACAATACCAAAAATTAAATATGAATACATATAATAATAATACACAGAAATTCATTATTACTTTGTTGGGTTTTAGTTTATTGCGCTGTAAATTATCAATAATTGAAAATCAAAATAGTATTTTAATAAATTCTGAATAAATGGGTGGAAAATAAGTAGAATTTAATTTTTTTATGATTTTAACATCAAATATCCAGATTTAAGCAATATTAATTTCTCACAAACTTTTACAAATTATAAGTAGTCACATTTTAAACTGTTCAAAAATATTTGCTTTCGAAGCAGCATTATTTTTGAAGTATTCTTTACTAAAAAATTTTACGATACAAAAAAAATTGTAATTTTCGTTAGCATAATCAAGAGAGATAAAAATTTACCTATCAATATCCGGTGCCTTAATCTATATATCTATGAATGTAATTTCTGAGCCTGAGTTGTTCTTTTTAGATATGAACAAATTACACAGTCCTTATTGTGAACATGTGATCAAACCGAAAAATCTGAACGTATCCACCCCAGACAGCATTCCGAATGATATGAAGGAATATTATTGCTTAACAAGGCCACGAGACTACGAAGACATCTATTGGTATCCGTTAATAAACCGTCATAATAGTACGTGGGATAAATTATGATAAATATCTAAATCTAACTATAGATAGCAAAATGTATTCCAAGTTATAAAATTATAACACCTAAAGTATAATTTGTCAACATTTTCGATTACTTTTAAAATTCAATTCTGAATAGTATAAAAAGTTGATTAGAGAAAATACTGGAATTTGGCAATTTTATAAATTGTCTATAATATTATTTATCTTTCAAGAAATTATATTTAATAAATAAAATCAATTTCAAATATTATTTTTACTTTTATTGTATATATTTATCATATAAAAATGAAAGTATATAATAATAATAATAAATCCAATTAATAAAGAAAGAAAAGTCTTACCACTAAAATAATTTAATTCAAAGTTCGTGTATATCCGATTAAACCTAAAACCCTCTTCAGACGAGGTACATACATTAAAACTGTAATAATACTTACTGTGCTTAAAAAAACGCTTCAATATTTAATCTGGAATGAGAAGAAGTGAGATTCATTTGTGAGATTCAATTCATTACATTTTGAGGATTTGTTTGGGAAGAGAAATGACATAAAAAGCTTTCCAGCATGTTGGAAATTTTCGAGTTAGAAACGATAAATTGAAGAGATAAGTGAGAGGTCCGGAGAGATCATGGCCTGTTGAGAGTAAGATGTAGAGGAGGCCGTCGCTGCCTGTGGCAGTTTTACGAAGCTTGATGAGAGCGTCAATTGTGTTCTCAATGGTCACTTCTGGAATCCAGTTAATGAAGTTATCTTGAATCTGCGACAATTCTAAAGGGGATTCTACAGAATTAAAAGCTGAATAAAAAATGTTATTAATGTTATCTACGGTTTATATATAGCCTAACAAACGATAGATATTATTTTTTCTTGTAAACTGTAGGCTCTAATAAAATATAATTGAAATATTTAAAACAAATAAGGTAATATCATTTGAGGTAGATATATTTTAATAGTTTATAATAAAAAATTCAGAATTATCAGTAAATAATGTTGAAATATAATTGTTGATTACATTACATTGAAATTGGTATACTCCGCAATACCATAAACAATTAATTATAATGTTTCGTGTACCTATCTTTTATCTGACATGGACTCCCATTATAATATTTAATAAATGATTAAAATGTTTTATGCTAATATCATCCACTTTTTCAATGTACATACATTTCATTTTTTGTAATTGTAGTAAATGAATTCATAAAAAAAATATATATATATATAGCTAGTGAGTTTGGTCAATAAGAAGAACAAATCACTTTCTTTATTTAAATGTAGAAAATAACTATGTTTTATTTATTAAAATGTAATAAACCATAAATGTTAATAATAGTTCTAATATAGTTAATATAATACAAATATACTTACAACACCATATTTATAAATATAAATATTTCATCTTTAATTCAGAATGTATATTTTTAGAAATTAAAAATAACTACATTTGTTTTGAGTTGCATATATATTTTATTGAATATTTGATAATTGAATTACTTAAAATTGAATCAATAAATATATAATTAACAATATACATTTATGACAATAAATATTGCTATATTTAACAGAAATATATGCACAAATTATACATTATTTCTAGAATATAACAAAAATTGTGCCTACCCATTTTTGTACAATGATAAAAGCTACGCACAGTGTGCTGAAGGTCTCAATGAATTAGGAGAGAATTATTATTGGTGTTACGGTCCACTTGGTAGAAAATTATCATGCGCAGTTGAGGATAAACGAGGTATTACATATCTATATATTTTAAAATGCTCACTAACTTAACTTTATACTTACCTACTACACGTTATGAATAAACACACATATGAGAACGATTCGAAATATCGTATAGACTTCAAAACGTTTTTACGAACTTATAGTAATAACTTACAATCATTTAGAGATAATACCAATCCATTTTTATGAAAATTCAAAATATCGAAATTAATTAAAACTGCATGATATACACTTGCTATACCGTTGATATTTCCCATTTAAATTTCCAAATTTCCAAATTAAAAAGCAAAATTTATTTATATCTTTTTTGCTCTTGAAAAAGTTGTAGGTATGCACAACGAAACATATTGAGTTAATAAACATTTTATTGTGAAATTGTCGACTATTTTATTCATTTAGCTTTTTGAAACATATACTATACCTCGTTTCTAGTTAGTGTTTAGCTAATTTTAATATTAATATTAATTTTAATTTTAATATACACGAAATTTACAGAATACACCGATCTTCTCGTTTAATTATGTTTATACTTTAACACTATGCTATGGGAAAACGTATAGATAAATTGATTGAAATGGACGTTTCATCGAAAAATGTATTTTCCACATAATATTAATCTTTTCTTACCGGCATTTTGTATCAATATAAGCAGTAGATACAAGTGTCCTAACAGTCTGTTAGGAAAATATGGCGTAGAGGGGAAAAAACTACACTTAGGCAGAAATTCATATGAGACTAAACCAAAATGTAATTCATTTAAAGTGAAACAGAAAATGTTTATACGGAAATATATTTTATAGGTTCTTATTTTGATAAATTTCCTTATGCAAACGTTTACACTAATAGTAGAATAATAAAATCTGTAAAATTGGGTATAAATCATATTATTTCAGATCGTAGTTCAGATATTGAGGTATTGAAGATATTGATATAAAAAAGGTTTTGTAAGATTTGATTGCTAAAATGCTTGTTGTTAAAAATACATGTATATATATATTATGTGTAATTTAGATATATAAGTTTTATAAACTATAAAATTAATAAAATTAAGATATATTTCTGAAACATTTATTGGCAATGGTATAAACTGTATTATTTTTACTATTTTATTTAAAATAATTCTAATTATGTATTCTGGTGAGTTTCATTGCTTCTGTGAAATTATCCTTGCCAATTTTTTCCCCCTAATTTTTATTCTTTTATTTTCATAAATTTTTCAATTTAGAAATACATATTATGTTACTTTATGATCTATATTTATGCATTTTATATTTATTGTTTATATGAATGTTATAGTTTATACACCTATATGTTACCTATTAATTAGTATATATATGTATTTTTTAACAACTAGCAAACATTGTAATAATTAATTTTTGGTGCCTTTTTATATAAAATTTCTTCTATGGCTGAGCTACGTATTATCACTATTTTTTGTTATTTTGTCTTAGAGGAGCTAGTTTGACTTTTCTTTTTGTGACACTTGTTTTTGTTTTGATAACTCGATATCTTGATATAGTAAGTATAATGATATAAAAGTTTAACAAACAAATTACTATACAGGGCATCCCAAAAGAAAGGTTATACTTATTAGGGTTAATTTTAATAAAACAATTGAGTCCAATTTAATCACATATGTAGGTACTTACCTATTAAATGCAACAAAAATACATTTACTTACTCATACTACATGTTCAAAACATATGTCTATTCCATACGATCGTATTGACTTCTTATCTACAATAGATTGTTTGAAGTATAATCTTATTTTTGGGACATTCTTTACTCTCCTAAATACAAAGGAATAAAACAAATATCTAAATATAAACTTCTTTATAATTTGATCATTATTGATACCATTTCAGAACCACATTGTAAGTTTCCTTTTATCTATAAAGGCGTCAAATACACATCGTGTACGGATCGAGATAACGACTTCCACTGGTGCTCAGTTACATCGGAATTCAAGGGCTTTTTTACCTATTGCCTTTACACTAAATGTAAGTATATCTTATTTATTAATTGTGAGTATTTCACCAATTAGATAGGGAGCTATAGCTGTAATACTTAATCTTCATATATAGTGTGCTGTGTTATTAATTGCGTTTAACCTTGATATCAAACAAAGAAAAAAATACTAGAATAATTTTTGGAACCCATGGAACGTAATAAATTAATTAATAATAGGAAAAAAAGAAACTAGATAATTAAAAAAAGATAATGAAATGGAAGATGAAATTGTAAAATAAATATGTAATACAGTGTCTTTATAGTAGAACAAAATAATTGTTAACTTGTAATATGTAATTGGAAATCAACTTAGATAATAATCAATTTTTTTATGATTTTTATAAGAAAATGGAACAACTAATTATATTAATTATAATTAATTTTATTGTTTGTAATCATAACTAGCTATAATTACATTTTGTAATTATATATAAAATGTTTGAATAAAATGATTTTTCTACTGTGGAGTAACTTATAACCCCCAGTATGAAAAAAAAGTAATATGGATAGGTTGACCTCTATTGCGTTAACTTCATCGCTCGAAGGATATGGGAATACTGTTAGACTTCTGGTTTAGCCAATCCGCATCAAATTATAATCCGTTAAAAATAAGTGTTTTACTCTTCGATGCGGCAAATGATTTGGTTTTTCCTTCAATATTTCCGTTCATGCTTGTATACTTGTCAGAAGTCTTATAATACTAATTGGTTGACTAGATGGTATCACACCATAAATTACCATATTGGTTATCAAGACGCTTGTCTTAAGCAAATTATAATTATACCTATAATTAATTTAAATAATTCAAAATATGTATCACAAATTTCCCTAATCTTTAAGGGTACATAATCCAGAGCTGAAAATTATATATTGTTCATTAATTTATTGTACATTTGTAAATATTAATTATCAATGGAAGATATTAATATAAAAAAATAAAATCCTTTGAAACTGTCTCGCTTGTTAAAAAGAAGTTAACTTTTTTAATGTTATTAAAATATTTTTATCATCCTCATTCTTTGACTATTTTTCTCATTTCCTAAAAAATCAATATATTATTTTTATTAAATCTACACTGTGTTTACTGGGGTGAGTAGCTCAGTTGGTAAGAGCGTTGGCTTGGCGTACATAAAATCCCGGGTTCTAATCCCACCCGGGAACTTACCCACCCCTTGCTATCAGTGATGTGCTAGTCGTTTGATTATCAGGTCTACTAGGCCTGTTTGGTTGATTAATTTTCTACGAGATGAATTTGTAAAGCGCTCCTATCTATTTGATGGCAGAAGCGCTATTTATAAATGTCCTTTTTAGAGATGGAGTAGGTATAAACCGGTTCACCGGTCATTTTGACTAGAATACGTTATTTAATCTCACGAGAAGGATCAACATTTACTCTCCTGTCTGCAACTTTACCAGTTGCAATATTATGCAATTTTATTTGTTGTTTCTTTACTCATTTGCGTTTTGTCCAATGTTTATGTAAATATTGTTAAAAAACAAAACAAAAAAACCAAGTACTCTTCCAAGTAGCATAGTGAGAAGTACCACTGACGTCCCTTACGGCCCTGGATAGGAATTTTCCACTAAGGATATGTTGGACAGTATTTTCTGCAAACACAGTGGAGAGAAGCTCTGGAAACCCAGTTCCAGCTAAATCTAAACAGAAGTGTCGTTTTCCAAAGTAAATTTGCTCCCCACGAAGGATTTACCATGTCATAATCAGGAGTGCTGTCGAAGGTAACACCGAACAGTGTTTCACTGTTTTTATAATTGTAGTACATGATTTCAATTTTCGAGGTGTTGGCAATATCTTTCAATGTTACGTCGATCTTTTTGGCTAGCTTTTTTGCCTTGAAGTTTCCTGGGGTAAGCATGGCAATTATCACCATGATGTAAATAGTATTATTGCCATCTAAGGTAACAGGTTATGGTCAACATTGTCTGCCGACTCTGTAGACTGTACAAACTGTCCAACAGCTAACTCAATATCTACTAATTATTATTGTTAAGCTGCAGCACTTCTCTGAAAGTTAGTTACTTCTGTGAAACGTTTACAGAATCCTAGCTTTTCTTATGTCTGTATTGTGAATTTGAAAGTATAATACGGTGATAAAATTATACTTCTAATTTATTTGAAGAGGAGCAATGATAGCACGAGGGCGAATGGCTTGTATCATGTCCTGGCCGATTGCTGCTATTTTGAGTTCACTATTCCCTGTTAATAACCTGTTGTTTCCATGATTTTATGTCATTTTTAAGAAATTTGTACATATTTGTACATATGCAAAAAAATTATTTATCTTCATTCAGACGTTCTGGCTGATTCTAATCATAATTCTGTAGAATCTTTGATGCTGTTGTTAAGAATGTTATCACATCTGCTATACCATTCAGGGTACTGACGAGAGTCTTATCCCCTTCCCAGTGTTGGTATAGTTTAGCTTTCATAGGTCTATTTTGGTATGGCTCATGGTCTGATGACAAGGACTGCTACATTGCTGTAAGAAGAACACTCACAGTTTACTGATCTTTATCACTTCCTTTGAAGAATTCAGATACATTAGGAAAGCTTCCTGTCTTACACTATCAATTGGTTAGCTTTGTTAGCTACAACTGCAATCTTAGGTTTGTCACTTTTAAAACGCTTGCTACAACTTCATCATATGATATATAGCATCTGAGGCATGTAAGTCTCCAATTCTATGGCTAATCCTTCATCTTGCCTCTTCTGCCTGTTCATCCCCCGTCTATTTATATCATGCAATATGGTTGTGTCAAAGAGCAAAGTAGATGCTTCACAAAATAAGTTTTCAGCCTAGGGGTGTTTAGGGTCTCGCTCTACAATACCACCTCAATACAAGTAATGGATTTTGTAGTTGAACTTAGTGTTTATCAATGATCTTGTCAGTGGCACAGCAGCCACGAAGACACCTCTTTTGCAAATGAAATCCAGGCTTTTTTTGTTGGTATGTCTTTATCTATATTCTGTATGAACCAGATCTCCTAATTCAACATTGACATCTAGATTCCTGATTGCACTGGCAGTATAAATGGGGTCTTTACCCTTGTCTCTCTTGATTTTATTCACCTTGTCGTCGTCTTCTGTAATGGTTCCTTCTCTGCATATGGAGCAATCCATTATCAAAATATAAAGATATAAAAGAAAAAATTATACAAAGTAGGTAACCTTGAGTTCTACTACATATTTTTTCTATTTTCATATTTTAATTTTTTTTTTTTTAATTATCACATAGAAATACAATTATACGAATAATCGCATGAAACTCCAAGCTCCATGCTTAATCTACATGTATCCATTGATATGCATATTATAATCAATGAAAACACAAATATAATTTTTATAGATGACAAAAATTGACACTTTATAGCAACAATAGGAAAAATTTAATACAAGCACACAATAAAGTTCGTCTCAGAATATTTAAATATCTTAATAAAAATACAATAAAATTGTTAGAATTAACAGAATAGTATATAACTATCTGAATAGTTCTGAGGTATCTTTGTAGAGACAAATGTATCCTTTTGAATCTAAAAGCTTCTCCTTTGCAAAATCTGCTACTGTTTTGTACTACTATTACATGTTGGAATTACAGGCAATAATTAGTACATAGCAGACTATATAAACATGCTTGCATATATAATCTTTCTACCTTAAATTATGATAGGATGCCATCATCCAATCAAAATGCACTGCCCTTTCTTCGTTCTCACCCACAGTGGATCTCACTTGGGTCTACCCAATCAACGTCCAAAACATTCTCAATAAGAAGCCTACAATAGCGGGAAGAGCAATAGACGACCTTAAGTTCGGCCCTAATGCAGCAACAAAGAGAAAATGTCACACTTGCAAGAAGACCACAGCTACTAACATCCCTTTACTACTTTTCATAAATGCGCTAAAATCTTTCATAAGTTAGCTCTGGGCAAACTAGAGATGTCACAGCAGCCACAACAATGCCACCAACTGGGCTGTCTATGTTAAGCTATCCGACTGGACAGTGCAGCCCCAGATCTGATTAGCGAAAACAAGTTCACTCAAGTAAAATGCCGCAACAAAGATAGCATTATGATTATCCTTCAATGTGACAGCATAAGAAATAAGATCCTTGAGCCCGGCAACAGACTCAAAGAGAACAATGTAGATATATGCCTCATTCAGGGGTCTAAACTTCGAGAATTAGACCAAACACCCAGAATCACTACGCGACTGTAATAAAAGATAGATCCACTGGCACAGGATGTAGCATCTAATCTTTCATTAAACTGAACATCACTATCATCACTTCTGACCATTCTACCGTACTCAGAACCCCTGGAAGTCTCATCTTTCCCATCAAGAGTCTTGGGAGATAAAAAAAGGATGACTATATCCAACATTTACCTTCGACCGAACAGGGCCACCAATGATCTAGACAAAAAAAGAAAAATTATGAATTCCATCCCACACAACAATGACTCCATCATAGCTGGAGATCTCGACCCCTATTCCATACTCTGGGATTAACACCAACCCGAGGATTTTAGAGATATCGCGTTAGTAGAATGGCTCATAGCAATAAAAATCCGACTAGGAACAATATAAGCACTGGAGACTCAGCCCACCAGATTTAACGATAGCTCATAAGCAATGGTTAGATGAAATTGAGTAGCTCGTCGGGAAAGATCTAGGCTCTGACTACTTACCCATGAATATTGCCATCAGAGACAGTTTCGTTCACAACCCAAGACTAAGCTTAGATGGCGCCAGAAGAACTTGCAATGGGATGAATTTGCTGATAAAATAGAATTGGAGTCACCAAAAACCGACCTTACCAGCAGCTTTGAATTTTAAGATCAAGTTCTGTGATTTCATCATCAAAGCGGAAAACAGGTATATAGAAAAATTGGAACCCAGGTTTAACACTAAAGGAAAGTTTACCCCCTAAATTACAAAAGCTATCAAACACAGGAATCGTCTACAAAAACTGATTTCCACAAAGAGTGTAAAGTGAGTTAAAGTGAGTTGAAGCCGGTCAATAGTAAATGATGCTAAATCAAAATTGGGTTGAATTCCTGGCAGACATCGAATTTGATAATGATACTAAGAAGACATAGAAGTTAATTAGACATTCTCTGTATCCCCAGATACAAGCAGCATGAATGAAGCAATGATCCCTAGAGGAAAACTCATCACAAGCAATAAGAAAAAAGTGATATTTTCATGAGCCACTATGCGAAAGTAAGCAAGCTATGTTTCAGTAAAAATGAAAATATCCGAATGAAAGAATGCAAAAACATATTTTTAAACAGACTCTACCTCTGACCATCCGTCCTTTACCACATTCAGTGAAGTCGAACTAAACAACACGATTGACAGGGGATGCAGCCGGTCCGGACTACATCCCCCCTCGTTTCTCAAAGCCTTAAAGTTCAAAATCAGATGAGTCCTTCTCCCCATTTTTAACTCTTCACTCAATGGAAGTTTGTTTAGTCAGTTGTGGAGAAACGCCAGCTTAATCCACCTTTAAAGCAAGAAAACCACCAAGTTCTATATCTTCCTTTAGGCCTGTCAGTCTCACTTCTTGTGTCGTCAAATGCAATCCAAAAAGATTATACAACCTGGTTGAAGCAAACAGTTAAGGCCACGATACATCAGGCATCGGCGAACAGTCAACGCCTGTTTCATGATACATCAGGCATCGGCGAAAAGTCAACACTTGATGTATCATCAAATTTTCGGAGTTGAATAATAGTCAACGCTCATACTGATGTATCATGCATTTATGGGAGTTGACTTTTCGCCGATGCCAGATGTATCATCAAACCGG
>JAYRBW010146711.1:0-14664 GCA_036023295.1 Invenusta paracnida | reverse complement strand
ACAATATTATTAGCATTAATTATTAATTAATCCATTGAGTTTCTTCTATAAAAATTGAATTATGAATATAAATATGCAATATGCTAAAAAAATGCTCTACTGCAAAAAGAATAAGTGATATATTATTTATTACGAATAATATAATCGTTACAAAAATAATTCTTCTAAACAAATTATATAAATATAATTACTACAGAGCTATTGATAGGCCAGGCGTAGTGGTGTGCGCCTGGTGTAAAGTTAAATATAAAACCAAATGCCACAACTGCATAAGACGATGTGGCACAATTATATTTTCATTCTGACATTGGATAATTAACTGAGAACAATTAAAAGACGAAATGAAATAGCCGAAATAGTACGTACCCTTATATATACATACCTATTGCATTATATTATCAAATGTACGAAAATTTGTGACCATTTTCATAAACAGAAGAACAGTAATTTCAGTCTATCCTCTAACTCAGATGATAAATTCTTTTATTTTGATACCGTTTCTCTTTTCACTAATATTTCACTTGATTCTACTTTAGATTTCTTATCTTTTAAATTCCAAAATAATGATAATCTTTTTACTAGTGTTGAATGCTTTCTTGATCTGATCAAACTCTCTCTAAAGATAGTTATTTCTTCTTTAATGGTCATTTTGTGTCAACAATGTTTTGGTTCTTCAGAGGTAGTGTTAATTCGCTCTCTGTGTTAATTCGTTTCTCGCCTTTCTAAATTCTGTTTACCCCAATTTAAAAATCTAAATTTTTTTTTTTTTAAAACGTTCCCATTTTTTCCTTCTACATGTATACCTCCATAACATATTATAACAAAAAAAGTAGTTTTAAACTGTTGTTGACATTTTATTAAAAATATATGCAAACTTTCAGTTAATTTTATTGAAAACTACACAAATTACGTTGATTTTAAAAGTCGGTCGCTAATCTTTTTTCACTACTTCAATAGTTTGGACGTCTGGATATGAATATTGCGTAGTTCTCGACATTAACAAGAAATGTTTAAAATAGTTTATAATTGTTAAAACCATCATTAGCTAGTCTAAGCAATATTTACCATATTTGAATAGATAAATATTATTAAAATTGAATAAAACGATCGGGCCTGTCGTCAAAAATGCCATGAAATGAGAGTGTCGCGTCCCGGTATTTTAGTTGTCTCTGAAGTAAACTCAATGAGAATAAAATAAAAATAAAGAAATAATTTGATATCACGTATTTGGATATACAATAAAAGAAAAATAGAAGTTAATAATAATAGAGTATAACGTTGTTTCTACCTATGTTGTTACAGCTGAGACTATTTAAAACAAGTTAATCAAGTCTAATAAAACATGATCGATATCTCCATGTTTTAAAATATAGCATTATATTAATAAGTAATTTATTGAAGAAGAAAATATATTTAAAAAATCATTATTGCATTTCATAAAGTGCTTAATTTAAATATTCACGTCGCAGTGTATATTTTTTAAATTTACCTAGTACCTCATAACAGGGAGTGCTATAAATAGCTATATGTATAGTACTGATTATGATGTTATTCGAAAACGTTTCCTTTATTTATGAATGTTTTTATGTCTTTACTCTGTAATATTTTTTAAACATTTTAATGAAGGGCAACTTCTAGCTACTAAGGTTATATATGACTACACGTATGTATAAAATACAATTTTGCGTTATTATAGTTAATATGTTAAACTTCTTACGTGCAATTACTATAGATAAATGATCTTTTTTCACATACTACTTGAAAGTTCGATAGTTAGTGGATACGTTGTGTATGTGAGAATATAATTTGACTAAGTATTATAGTTTATTAATTACTGCTTTAAATTAAATTGCTGTACCTAGATATACATATATTTTGCATTACGTAGAAATCATACAGAAGTCAATTATATGATTAAAGGTTTTCTGTATTGTATTAATAAAGGCAGTCGAAATTTAATCATTATGATAGTGATACAGAAGATATAATATTAAAACATAACAAATGAAAGTGAAAGTTATTAAAATGATACACAAATTATAATATACAAAATAAATGTAATATATCTATTCTTGTATTTTTATATAATATATATGTATGTACATAAATGTGAAGTCAATATACGTTATTTTATAGTTTTTTTTAAATATAAAAATAGTATTCCATTAACTAACAAGTATAGATTTCACTGATATACAAATAAAGTACAGTTAACAGTGTCTTTCAGTGAATAAAACTCTGTTGTACCCTGAAGCTTAAAGGATCGAATAAAATTAAAATAATATTAAAGGCAGTACTGATTGAATTTAAATCAGAAAAGCTAAATTTTACAAAAACTGAATTTCTAATATAATCCACTCTAAATATTATGCTCATTCTAACTTAGTAATTTATCAATGAATAAATAAAAAATTGTTTCTTTAATAATTTGAACGTGTTAACTACTGAAGTTTTGCAAACAAAATATGTTATATGGTATTATACATTAGCTATTGTGTTTGGCGTTAAGCGATGCTTTAAGATGTACACATTACTAGATTAATTTATGGGTAATACTTATATATATTATTAATCTATTGTTACAAGTATACATATACATATACATATATATAATTGCACTTGTATTACAATAAGTTAAAGTAAACTATTACTTTAATGAAAAAATAAAACATATTCATTTAATTTAATATAACTTAAAGTTCACAATAAATAAAGCTATGTTTTCCAAGTAATTTTAATTACACATTAACAGTATTACGACATATAAGCTGTAGGTATAAACTTGTCAATTTTTTAGATTTTATCGATCAATAGAAATACATACCAAATCAATAAAATTATCCTATATTATACATTATTTGTTATTAATATATTATAGTTTAAAAGGTAAGCAACACATTTGAATAAAATAAACAATGAACTATTTTAAAATAAAATTCTTACAATTTATACTTGAAATAGTACAATAAATGTAAACACCAGAAAATTACATAAACAATAACAAGTTTTAGATTAGGTATATACAGTGCAATGTTTATAAACTGTTTAAAACCACAATTACAAAAAAGGTATTATAACAAAATTTACACAAATATATATTTTTTTATCGTCAATTTCTTTAACTCAAAGTACCTATTGATTCTGAAATCCTCTTTATGAACGAGGTTACCACATAATAATGAAAGATCAACGAAACCGCATCCGATTCTAAAATATAAAGCTAAACACATTGTCAATTTTGTGAAATATTTACTGAATAACTGACTGAGAGATCCGTAGATTGAGCATGGTGACAAATTAAACACCCTTCGTGAAGTCCAGACCTAACTGTCGTGTAAAAATCTGTTTATTCGGGGACATTACTAAAGATACCATCTCGTAAAGTAATCTATGTCTTATATTAATAATTACTGAATGGTTAAAAACAAAATAATTATTTATGACATATTAAATTCTGTCAAAAATTGTTTAATGAAATTACCAGAGATTTTGAATCGTGATTCTATATCTTTTCATTGAAAATTTGAGTGGACATTTCGTATTTGGTTACTTGCATTTAAATTGGACTATATTTCTTTTGGTATTATTTTTTTAATAATACGAGTATTACATATCTAGATTAGGATAATATAAATTTAATTTCACTTGAAAAATCTCAATTACATAGTCATAATTTAGGAATTATTTTAAATGTAGGGAGAGATCGGTTCATCAATTAGACGGTACTCCGTCCGGTATGTCTGCGCAGAAGGAGGCTCGTGTAGAGTTGCCGATTCTTGGTGTTCATCCAGGCGTAAATGAAAGGATTGTAGCACGAGGAGGAAACAGAAAACCAAACGGCCAGGGACCAGATCATTCGCTTATCTTGCCAGAAATCTGGGTAGACGGTGGAAGCCAGAAAAAGTCCATGTCGAGGCAGCTGGGAGATTGTGTACAATGTGGAGACTACCAGGGCCATCTTCACCAACTGGAAAGAAGGGAAAGAGAGGAAAAGTTATTTATGTAATAATAATTTGTGTAACATAATACAAATATGTAGTGTTGTTAGAAAATGAATTATAGGAGGCTAAAATGTGAGTAAACGTCAATTATAAAAAGTCAAATTAATAAACAAATAGGAGGAAAATAAATGGAAATTATCAGTAAATGCTAATAAATTATCTATAGATGGTGACATAGTTGTTGTAATTTTTTTTGAAAAACATGAGTATTCAAATTTATAAATTATACAGTAAATAAAAATTATACTAAATTATTTCATTCTCACTAAATAGATGTGTACTATATAGGTATAAAAGAAGATGCACGGCTTTATCATCTATGACAAAAGTCATTTTATTTAAAATTAAATTTAAAATTGAATTTAACTTCTTTTAATTTTGTTTTATGATTTTAGAAATTAAGGACATATATTTTAAAATTACATTCGGTTTAATCATAAAATAATAAGTTAATTTTATATGTTGAATTACAAATACTGACTTATTAATTTAGTTTATATACATTTTTGTATTTTTGTATATAGGTATATTAATTAATAAATATTCATAGTGAAATATCCCTTTTCTCTATATGTGGCTATACAAATTTTGTACACCGATGAATAAGCCCCTAAAAAAAGCATAAAATTGATTAGACTTTCTATCTAAATTGATATACATATATTAGGTTTTAAATAAGAAAAATAAAAGGGTTACATTTTATACACCACGGAGTATTTTCTATTTATTTAAGCGCAAAGATGGTGTATAGAAACAGTAATTTAAATAAAAATTATGCTAAAGGGCAAATACATGAATATATTTCTTATTATGATTTAATTCAGATAGAAGCTAGAAGCTATATACATAACAATTTATACAACAATATTGACACGTTGGATTATTGAAAACCCACAATTTTTACTTCCTGATATAAAACATTTGTTGTCAGAACAGTATATATTTATGTTTTCAGAATGTATATGTAAGCTTTATTGTATTAAATTTAATTGATTGCATGACAGATGCATCCCTTCAATTGTTAATCTTCTCTTTAAATACTTATCAAATAACATTGTATGTATATGCTTAGAATTAGATCGTCAGTAATGCATGTCATTGTATCAACTGTACATTTCTATTATTCTATTAATCTCATATATCTTTTTCACAATATACAAACGTCAGTGACTTTATAAAAGAACTTTTCATTTACTTACGTCATATTATCATTTGAAATAATGTATTTTGCGTTTCAAGACAAGTAATATTATAAGGTATATGTGAAAAATATGATTAGTTTTAGTTATTGTTTAATTGCTTCATTAGTATATTACAATAGAATATTTTGGTATTTTCTAATTTGACACTAAGTTTCAACTTTAGATATATATCTTACATATTATGTTGCTTCAATTTAAAGAATAACTTTTCTATAATTATATGATCAGTAGAATATTATATTTTAAGAAAATATTTCATCAATTCAATGAAAATATTATACATTTATTGTTGCTGTAAATTATAAATTCAGATTGTTACCTCAATTTATTTTTATTTATTTTTATATATTTTCAGTATTATATGTTTTCAGTTGAGCACCTACCTATATAAGAATAAGATGAATACAAAGAGAAGAAGAAAACAAAGAGACAAATTAATGGAATTTTAATTTCTATAAGTTTCGTTTTGATAAATTTTCTAAATTTTACTTGTTAAAACTTTTAGTTTTGTCAATTTGAAAATGTTATACAAATTAGTAAAATGAAATTCAAGTTTTAGCGAGTTTATAGAAAATTAGAAAACATAACGAATACAAATAAGAATACATAATTAAACCTGTAAATGCCTAGTGTACGCTATATTTTCCTACACACAAATTGCTAAGAATAACAATTATTTATTCTATAATGAAATTAATTTTTGATTACCATCTTTTCAAAAATATAACAATCCTTATGAGCAATATATTAATTTAACATCTCATTTTAATAGAAATATACTGATTGCTTTATTTCTGCAGTTGCTTTTGACTTTAAGAAAATTCAGAGACCATGAGATAAAATTCAACTATTGCCGTTTGTGATAATGATAATAAATTTCCTCCGTAAAATTTAATTTTCACTCATTAATATTTAGAAGATGTATTTTAATAGTTTCAAATAGTCAGCATATTAATAAAAGCGATCTTATGACGGAACATTTAATTAAAAATAAGTTCTTCAATGGTCTCTAAGGATATACACAGTACAAAGGTTCTTTGTAGCAGAGTAACATGATATGGCGAATGAAAATTGCAGATGACTATAAAGCAATATAGTTTTTCTAAGAAAAGTTCAATTTAACTGAAATTTATGTATTTAAAAGTTTAGAAATTGGTTGAAATATAAAACAATATATTAATATTTTTAATTAAAATTAATTAAGAAAGAAAGAAATTTCGATAATATTACTTTAAAACAAAATAATTTTTATACATTAGTGTTGCATATAATATAAAATTAATTGTTGAATTAGCTTGTATGTTTTTCAGTTTACAGTTTGGTATATATGTACAACATTAATCATATCAAATATTGTCTTTAGTAAATCTATTCATAGTAAAGATTGAAACTTAAATTAAAGACGAAGTGTATTACAGAGTACGTTACTCTAGATATTTGCAGTACCACGTACAATGTTTCTCGATTTAATTTATTAACAATATACTATTTCCGTTTTGGATAACTTCAATTCATTTGGTCACGTATTTTTACAAAAAATATATAATCAGAACACACGCTGATAATTTTTTTTACAAAATATAAATACAAAATAAGCCTTTAATCGATAAAGAAAATAATTTATTTCAAATTCTATATTATAATATAGGTATACCTATAGATACCTATAGGTATTCATTAGGTATACTGCAATTATCGATACAGTACAAATTCAATTCAATTCTATTTAAATCAAATTATTAATTATTGTAATATTGTAACATAAAAATAACTTACCATTGTTTTTAATATATATGGTTATTAACCAAAATCCAAAGAAATTTATTTGACAATTTATAAATTAAAAGAAAAATAAGAAGATAATTGTTATTATAATACATTTATATTTAAATATAAAACAAAATATCACAGGGATTTTCCCAACATCTAATTTTGTACTACTTCCATTTTAAACACAATAGTGTTAGTTCCTGCAATTATCCTATTTTAAAGAATTAGTTCGTTTACCTGTCATGTAAACGTAAAGGATAGGGAGATAGAATCATATCTTCGTTATATCTACCGTGTTAATAATCATTATTTGTGAACATGCATACATGTACACATATTTACCAGTTTTAATAATATTTTTTGTGAACGAAAGCGTACATGCTTCTTTCCTTAGCTTTGATGAACTCTGCTAAAGATATTAATTAGAAGTTAGTTCAAAGAATATACGAGTAGAAATTAGGTTGAAAATAGAAGCTATTTTATATCATTAGGCTTATGATTACAATACTATTTTGGAGAATAATTTTCTACTATCAATTTTATCTACATGACAAGACATGAGTTTGAAATGACAAATTTTTCTTCAGATAGCATAAATTATAAAAAAACTGAATTATCTGTTTACTGTTAGATTTTACAAATAATTGAATACTGCCGTAAAAATCAGATATATAATTTTTAATATTTTAAAGAAATATTAGAGGAAGGATATGGCATAGAAATTTGGTAAAATAAAATAAAAATAAAATTTTGACTTCTATTGAATTTGGAAAATTTTAAATATAAAATTATATCGAAGTAATTATACAACATTTAATGATAATTTATAAATACATGTAACAATTAAAATATACTCAAATAATTCTGATTAAAAAATAGTATAATTTTATAATATAATATGTGTAAATATTGGTAGAGACAAAAAAACATTTATAAAATATTATATCATTTTATTCTTATTGATTTTATTTAGATGAATTTTCTAAAAGTCTATAGTTAATTTTATCGTTATATAATATGCATAATACTTTTTTTATTAATTATTATATTTTTATAATGACGATAATAAACTAGTTTTTCGTTTATAAATAAATAAAAAATATTATACGAAAAAATGGTTCAGTTAATCAAATATATCATAAATTCACAAACTGTTACGAGCAAATACATTGACATGTACCTAGCATGTATGTCGAGGATATATAAATATAATTTATTATATATTTTAGGCTTATTATTTACATTTATGCATTTACTATACCTATTTGATTTTTATAATTAATTCCAAAAATTTATATTATTACCTTCTTTCATATTACAGGACTTAATTAATCAAAAATAATTAGTCAAGCACAAAAAAGCGTTCTTTACTGCTTATAATAAAGTACTCACGATTAAATAAAAATAGAAATAAACAGAATTTATTTGTATATAAAGGATAAATTAAGCCTAGTGATGTGATGTTTGATTTACCCCATATAAAAGTGTGTTATTATAACGAGCATATTTCGAAATTATATTTGTGTTAGTACCTCATCAAATTACACTACCCGATAAGATTTGCTTGAAAATGAGACGATTGAAGGATATTATACTCTATTAAATTGGACAATACAATACAGTACATATATATATATATATATATGAATATAAGAGATCCTTTAAACAATTTCAGCTATAATTTTTTCTTTATAACTAGATGTGATGTGATATAAGTTCCATACATTTTCTTGATGGAAATGATCTATATAATCAATTTTTCATATTTAAATTCAATAAAAAATTTCTATGTTGGGTAGTGTTATTAGAATAGAATAATAAATTTAAAAATACAACGCTTTCTAATAGAATTTAAATTATAACAGTGGTTATAATTTTACACCAAAATACTGAAAGAAAAAAATATATTTATAATTTAAATAGATATATCTATTTATACATTTATTTATCATTTTTTATAAATTATTTTAATATTATAACTTTAAAATTTATCATTTCTTATAAATTAAATTTAATAATTTATTATGTAAAAAATTACAGTAGGAATAATGTTTTTAGATGTGAAATAATTCACCAAATAAGTAAAAAATTGTAAAATTAAATTTTACTGAAATTTTACGTAATAAAGAATGATACAGAACTCCTCAAGATTCAAAAGCTTTATTTTTAATGTAAATTTTAGATTTAGTATTAAACAATAGTATACAGACTACTTGTATCAATAGTATGTTATATAAGATCGTACAGTATTATATTTAAATTAATTGATTCAATTTGAATTTTATAATGAATTATACTTGTAGAAGTTAAAAATCTCAACAACATTAACATCTAAATTTGCTACATTATCGTATAAAATATTTGAAATTATCTTTTTAAAAAACTGTTTTGCTAAATATTAAAATCAAAATGTTACTTTGATTTTTTGTAATGATTGTTAAATTTTAAAAATAGATGAATACACCTCTTCTAATAAGATATATATATTAAAAGTAGTATATTCATTTCTTCTTTAGATATATAAATATATATCTTATTAAAAAAGGTGTATTCATCTTCTTCTTTTTAATTTAACAACTATTTAAAAAAATCAAAGTTACTTTTGAAACAATTATTAATGAACTATGTATATTTATTTTTTGATTTTGATTTTAATGTTAATATCCAATAAAATCAGTGATTTAAATAGATATAATATATATGTATATGTACATGTCAATTTTAAAATGCACAGACAATTTTATTAAACTGTGCTTAAATTGTATAAGCAATTTAAAAACTGACGCGTAGATTGAAAATTCTTAATTTATCGTGTTACTTCTATTTTTTGATGATTTAATAATAAAGATGTATTAATTAAAATGCAATATTTAAAACAGACATCAGGTGAATTTTATATGATTGAAGAAAGGGAAGATAGTGAAGCTCAACTAAGGGATTATAATATAAATATTTTGTTATCTGAATATTTGTTCGAAATTATGATAGAATCGTTTTATTTTATATCTACAAATAATTTTAAAGAGGGATTGATATCAACTTGATAAAAAAATTAAAATATGAAGTAGTAGATAAGTAAAGTAATTAATTCAGGTACACGTACATATTTTATTCTAACTATAAAGTACATATATTGCCATACCGTTCGTTATATTTAATAATAATAAAAATAATTTCACTTTTTATGTATAAAATAATATATATATTTATACATATATATGTTCAATATTCTCCTAATATTCTACGCAGTATATTCTATTTTAATGTACATCAAAAGTACAATTGAAAATATAATGAAATTTAGTTTTAATTATACATACATTATTATAACGTTAAATAAACTGCAATTGCTATAAAATAAATAATGTAAGAGAGTTCAAATAAGTTTAAGAAGTGATTTCAATTTTTATTGAGCTCAATTTTCTCATATATTAATATATTTCAAAATCTGCAAATTTCTTCATATTAAATGGAATATTTTATGATGCTACACGGAAACTTATTCTAAATAAAAAATATTTTTTAATAAAAAATTTAACATTTTAGTTTCTAATTAATAATAATTGTTGCATTTTATTCCATATTAACGATTAACAGTCGGTGCAGCAAGCCTGATTTGTAGCAAAATATTAAAGAATGTTTTATTATAAATTGTGCGCCTCGTAAATCGCTCAAGAGATAAACTAACCATATAGTCTTTTATTTATGTTGTTACATTAAAACTCGATTCAAATTATCAATTTTTCTTTTTTGTCATTACTATTTATTACAAAATTTGAGAAGTTGCCACCTTTAGAATTTAACATCTATATGGTGTTATAGTCATAAGCGATACGCAGTCGAAGACTGCTTAAAGCACAAAAAAAAACATTTGAATTAATCGAATTTCCATTTTTTATGAAATTAGTGTATATTTACTATAGCGTGAGGGTTCACAAAACTATTGTTAACGGATTAAACGAAATTAAACAGGCCCATTTAATTATATGAAGTATTATTTTTATTAGATTGGTCAAAATTCATTTAAAAAGTTCATTTTACGTTATGTCAATAAATGAGTATTATTTCAAAAATATTACAAAATATTACCTACATATCTACATATGTTAAAACTAAATAGACAAAGAAATGATTTTTAAAATTAATTCAATATTCAAAATATTTTCAATCAGAGTATCAATTCAGATTTACTAATCAATCGCATTGTGATGCATTGATTGCTCACCTTCTCTTTGTGCTTGGCTTGGCGTCTTCGATGGTTCTGTATATTGGCTGTCGGCACCTTTCGAAGCCAGAGTTTCACGACAATCAGTGCATACGAGATAGCCATGCAGAGCACGGGGAGAAAGTACTGCATAACGAGCATGAAGGTTGTGTAAACAAAGTTGACAGTCGAACTGGGCCAATTCTCGTTACAGTGAATCTTTTGGGTTTCAGGGTGCATCTGAGTGGTGCAGACTAAGGGCATCGGAAGGCCCATGAAGATAGCCGTGCACCAGACACTGATGATCACCTTCCCGGCGCTACGCATTGAGATTCTCACTCGCAGGGGATAGTACACGAGGATGAATCGATCGAAGGAAATAACCAGCTGGGTTGTGGCAATCGTGGAGACTGCGGTCCCCTGGATGAAGGGGAGGAACTTGCACATGAATTCTCCGTAAGGCCAATAGCTCAGCCAACTGTCGAGAATGAGGTTGAAGGGGACGGATGTGATGGCCAAAAGAAGATCGCCGATTGCCAGGTTCAGGAGGAAAAGGTTGGTCACGGAGAAGCGTAGGATAGAGAATATTGTGTAGCAGACGATTCCGTTTCCAACGATGGCTAGGAAGAAGACAAGGCAGTAGAGAAAAGTTGTGGTCATCAGGAAGACTAGAGGAAGGTTACCACCTGAACTTGCCTCAGTTTTGTTGGCAAGAGTGGTATCTAAAGAGGTGAGTGAAGACATAGCAATGGTTAAAATGTAGTGTTCTGTGTGTAAATTAGAGTAGGAACAAAAGTTGCTTGTATATCTGAGGTAAAGAAAGAAAGTGTTAAAATACGTGAGTAGGGAATAGCGATGTTCTATCTCTTATTCAAACATTGATGAAAGACTAGACTAGAATTTTAGGATGAATTTCATAGGTTGACAGAAAGAATCACAAATTGGCAACTCGAATAATCTTACAATACTGTTACTTAAACTGTACCTTTTCGTTACTTTACTGTCCCTCTATGTATAACGTAGGTTTTCTCAAGGTCCAATTAGATTTCAATATTTTTTCATTTTGGCTAAATTTTCTTTTCACAGAAAATATAAATAAATATATTTAGTTAACTTTTTAATTAAAAAGTTCAATGTTAAAGCTATTATTTAAAAATTGTAAAAATTAGATGTTACGTTTGATTCATACATAAAAACATATAAATAGTTCATATATAACTACAAAGGAATTTACTAATAATATAATGTTTCACCCTTTTAGATTAATGTTCACTATAAACTAAGCGATAAATAATAAGTTTTTTATAAAAGCTGAAGTATAATTGAAAGCATTCTTCGTTTTATATTTTGCATAGACAAATATATTTTAATTTAATTCATATATCAATGTGTGTAGACAAATGTAGACAAATACGTTTCAAATTTTGTTTTATGATGCGATAAATAAATAGCTCTTGTTACGGATTTTGCGACAAATATCGGTAATATATCTATAAAATATCTAATTAAATATATCATAATGTAGATATTCCATTTTAAATTTTAATATTGTTCCAAATTGTCTTTTAATAGTTTATATGCTTTATTCAATTATTTATAGTTTCTATATAGTTCTATGATTTGGTTATTTTATAGAAACCTTCCCTATATGTAACAGTTTAATATGTATGATTTTAACTAAAAGGTTGAAACATATCAGCATAGATTAATTTATAAGGAAATGGTACTTTATCATAAGTAACATGTTAGGCAAAATAGAAGAAATGTAAATATCAAAGCCACAAGCTGCAAATTTTATTATATGTCCTAACTTATATTTCGGTGTGTCACACTAAAACTTGATTTAATTTTATTTCTGCAATCACTTTTCTGTTTCTCTGATGTGTCGCGCAGAAAAATAAGACTTTATAAATCTTGCAGCTTGTAACTTTGATATTTAGCATTTTATGTCATACATATACCTATGCTAAAATAGTTTTACACAAAAAAGATTATTATTTGGGCCAATGTAGTTCATTGAAATGATGGAAAACTACAACTACACTGTTAAAAAAATTTAAATTAACACAAAAAGCATGTAAAAGCTTACATCCAAGGATGTAAAGCAAGAAAAAAGATGTAAAATAATAACGCTTAAGATAATATTAACTTCGTTTGTTATTAAAGATGTCATTTTACATCTTCAATTGTCTATATTTTACATCGTTGATTGTACATAAATTTACATCTTTTTTAATATCAATATTTTGGAGTTGAATTTTACAACTTACATAGTTGCTTCATTTCTAAAGATATTATTTTACATCATGAAACTTAAACCGCATGTATTTTAGATGTAAAATTTGGTTGGATATCATGAGCTACAGGCAGGTTTAAACACTGGTTTAAAGTTAAGCACTAGATTGGTTATGTATTACGGGAGTAATGGCACCCTTTATAATTATAACCAAGTTTGAGCCAAACTTTCCACCATTATAATTAATTCTTACTGTTAGTAGTTGACAATATCAATAATGGTAGTCGCTAAATACAGTTCTTATACTGTCTGCTAACAGGAATAATGTATTACTCCCGTAATACATAAGCGATCTAGTGCTTAACTCGTCAACAAGCAGCCTGAGTGGTCGAGTGGTAGAGCGTTCGTCTACCATTCCGACTATCCAGGTTCAAAGCTGCCTGTAGCTGATGAGATCCAAACCAGATCGAAAGCGGTTCTGCAGTGGTTTATGCTTGAGAGAAACACATTTATTAAACTATTAAGATCGCATATGGCACCCTTTATAATCACATGACAATTATTTAAGTACTATGGATTTGACATGACTTGTTCGATGATAATGAAAGGCTGTCGATATGTATCGATTGATTAACTTAATTGCAGCTTTTGAACTCATTGCGTGTTTTCATTATATTTTTACTTACCGAAATTAGAGCATTCTGCAAGTAGCATATGGTAGAAAGAAGGCGGAATTATTCTGCCACACGTTTCATCATTTATTGTTAGTATATATGGCTTCTCAAGGCTGCAAAAATTCTGCTGGCAGTATATTTTATATGCGGTAAAATGTAGTGAACAAATACCAACGAGCTCTCACATTGTATGTTACCTTAAGAAACACTAAAATGTGTGTTTGAAATATGCGTTTAAACAACAGGATAAGACATAGTCACCCCATATTTCCAATTTAAATGTTTATCTGGACTATAAACTTAACTGAAAACTATAAGACATGTATTTCATTTATGTAATGCCAATGATATGGTGCGAACAACATAACCATAATATAACTCCTGTATTCGTGAGCCTTCTCAATCAAGAACGATTCAGTGATAAAAACATAATATTTTTCATTGTCCAGGTTTTTTGACTTCGTCTTTATACGAAGTTTTGACTTCATTTACTATAAGCAAAATGTAGGCAAAACTAGTTATTTTCGATATCGCACAACATTTTTATTATTTAAGCTATTCTCCTATAAATTACATA
>JAYRBW010146700.1:0-14664 GCA_036023295.1 Invenusta paracnida | reverse complement strand
CCGCCTAGTAGCGTGAACAAACGACGAAAGAGCGAAAACCGACTCGCACGTCCCTTATATACCCTTGCGGCGTTTCAATTGGCTGGAGATTTGCTTGATCCTGATTGGATGGAGGGAGGGAGGGGGGAGGTCTTTGTTCTCAAAATGCTCGAAATGCGTGGGCGGAGGGGGGGGGTCTTTGTTCTAGTGTCACTCCTTCCCTACTACTAGTGTACCTATACTGCAGGTATATGTCATTACAAAAATAAGTAAACATTTGAAATATTGCTATCGTACTAAAATAAATAATCGAATGATCAATGAAAGCTCCTTAAAAATCTATGCTCGCATAATTAAACATGCATTCATCATCTTCAATCTAAGCAAGAAAGTGATGAGAGTGAAAATATCAAACAAAGAATCAACATATGAGAAATAGAAGCTTAAACAATCAAGGAAGACTAAGGCAAGGAGTACCTAATCTATAAAAGATTAATGCTTTTCAATAAAAAGTTCAACAACAACAATGAAAAAAGCTACACATGGCATCCATATTAAACTATCAAAGTTCTGAAGAGAAAAAGTGAAACTGGAAATGGGGAATCTTCTTAAATGAAGATCTCACAAACAGCCAAAAGGGTATATTCCAAGAAGCTCTCAAAATGAAAAGACAGTTTGGAGATAGATTTATTTATACTAGAAATGGTGTAACGTGAAAAAAAATCAGAATAGTCCGATTTAATCAAAATTACAGATATTAAAGGAATTTCTATTGCCTAAGTTAAGTAAAGCCTTTATCATAATTATCACTCATAACAAATTCAACATTCAATGACAGTCTCACACAAACAGTAGCATACATTCTAATCAAGAAGGAATAGTACATTCATGTAGGTATATTATAATTACTGTAGTACATGAATGAACCTGATTTTATTTTATTTTATAAAACTCGGAAGATAACACATAATTACTTAAAAATATGTCATATTATTATTCAAGTTTTAATAATAAAAAGTCTAAGCTTATTCTTAGAATAATTACAAACCAAATTTGACCTAATTTATTATTGTTAAAGTTTCTAAAAAGTAACATATTTGTTAAGAATCAGTTTGGATTTAGAACCAACTATATGGCAAGTAAGGCCCTTACTGTTTTATTAGACTAAATTTATTAGAAATAAATAAAATTGTGATACAGTTAACCATAAAATACTTCTTTATAAACTTCATTGGTATGGGATTGGAGGCATAACTTGTAATTGGTTTGAAATTTATCTCACTAATAGAAAACAAAACACAAAAATAGCTATAGCTAATGCTAACACTTCTATTGGTATCTCAGTTCCTCAAGGAGAGATCCTATACCAATTGCTAAATTAAATTATGTGAGTGATATAATTTATTTCATTGATACTAACAATTTAGAGGAAATCTGTAACTTATTATCTGCTGGTGACTATTCAAGATAAATGTCTAAATGGTTTATTTCATAAAACAAATGAAAAAATTAAATATCCTTACAACTGGTTTAAAGCTAATAAGCTTACCTTATATGCATGTAAAACCAAATACTTAATATACAAAGTCAATAGACAATATATACATTTTAAAATGAAGGATAACATTATTGACAGAACCAAGTTTATGAATTACTTAGACTGTATATTAGATAATAACTTAAATTTTCAAATAAGTTAAGACCTTAAATAACTTAAAAAGGTCATAATAATTTTATAATGAAAAATACAAAAGGAATTAGAGACTCCTATAACTTTACCAAGCAGTGTGACAATCTTACTCATGACCTTAAACATATTATTAATATATCACTGTTTAAAAAATTCACAAATTAAAAATCCATTTTATAAATATATACAATTAAACATGCAAGACACAGTTTTATCTACATAATTTTTGTAATTGTAACATTCATTTAAAATAATATCTACCTATATAAGTGTACATACTGCACTCAAACTGTATTGTCTTCTAATTAGTGTTATCTAAAAAAATTAAACTATAATTATTTCTTATCCATGTACACAGTCAAACCCCAGTTATTATCCGCCAACCCCGCTTTATCACCACATGTCTGTAGAACAAATTTCCTTGTATGCATTTTAATATAATTCAACCGCTATCTGCCATCTGCCTATCAAAATTGAGAACAAAAGCACAATTGTTGTGCTATAAAACCTCAGTATATCCACAGCCTGCCTATTTTTCTAGCACAACAATAAATATATGTGATAAATACTTATGTATGTTATAATAAGAGCCTTTGTTTTCAACCATGCATACTCCTAGTTAGAGGCAAACCCAAAGAAATTATATATACATTATATAAATTATATAATATATATATTATTAATTATATATTATATAATATAGTCTATCTATATAGTTTATTTGGGTAAACCATTCCGGCCGTTGATAATTGGCTGTGTGATGTGTCAGTCTGACATTTTCAATATTTGATATTTACTTCTTCTTTTTTATGCCCTATATTCATATGTCCATAATTTAAAATATACTATTATTCATTGTTCCAAACATCTTTTCTTACAATATATATTTCAAAACAAAAATTTAAACCTTTATGATAAAATAATTAAACTGTAAATGAATATACATAATATATGTGAAGTACTAAACGTTTAATAATTAAAAAATTAACATTAAGGATAAGATCATTAAATTGTAAATAAATATAATATGTGAAGTAAACCTAATATATACATAGTATTTATCTAGTATACATACCTACATACATTTAACACCTAAAATAGAACCCTTGATTATCCACAAACCCCGATTAACCTCCACTTTTCACTGAAACCATGGCTGACATAAAACCAGGGTTTGACTGTACATACATTTTTTTTAATAAGTCTATGTCTCAGCTTAAATAGACCATCAGTGCTCCTTTGCATCTAGGCACCTATGTGTAGATGTATTGTTTACATCTATTCATCTTTTTTTATGTATGACCTCAGAATGATGTTTATTATGTCAATTGTATCTGATTTTTTTATCAGTCTGTTATTTCAAAAGTTATATTTGGTGCTAATATATTATTATTATTATCTTGTCATATACTTAAAATTATTAAGTACTTAATTTGAGTAAATTAAACTAAGTTAATTTATGATATAGACTTAATAATTTTTTAATAATTCTCTGATAGGAAGAACTTTTAAATAGGTGAATACTGACAATAAAATAGAGATACAGCCATGCTTATATACAAAAAATAAAAACAAACAGCCAAAAAAAATTGAAGACTAGATTAAATAGAATTAATAATTTACAATTATTCTTGGAAAGATTCGTTATTTTAATTAAATTTTTTCGTTTTTTATTCAATTCTATTTTCTGACAAATTCATTCGGCCCAGTTGATCGAATTATTCTTTATTTATATTTTATATTCAACGCTTTCAATCTATTTTCATTTTTTTGTAGCTAATTAATATTTGTTACTGTTTAGATCATCGTTTAATTTAATGTTAATATTTTAATTTCTTTTATCCAAACTTCATCATTTACTTTCATTTCATCATTTTTATATCTACATTATATTTCATATTTGCCTCTCATTCTCCTTTATTGATTTTTATTATATTAATACTTATTTTAAATTATATGTTTTGTTTATATATTTCTCAGGTTTAGTTTGCTTTATAATATGCATTAAAATTAATCATTTCATCAAAACTCTTTCCTTTTACTTCAATTTACTGAAACTTATTAATGTGCAAGTCGTATTGACATATTATTTTTTTAAACAAATATAATTAAAGGGTAATTTTATAAGCATTGATTTGAACTTTTTACGATATAATTTATATTTACAATCAAAGTTTTAAATAAAAACATTAAGTAACATATAGTAATTAGTAAAATAATAATTGATACATATTTTCTTTCGATATATATTTATTATATTACAAGTTTCTTATATTAAGTTGTCTTGTAGCTTTATGGAATAGTAGTAGAATAATATTTATCGAATAATATTTAAGTACAAATCAAAATTTTTATTTAATTAATAGAAAACAGTTTAAATATTTTTCTTAAAAAGACAAAATATCTGTAATTTAAAAACCCAACTCTGAAATTTCATTTGTAAATAAAGGCACTATCTCTCAAATTTATAACCAAAAACAATATAATACTGAAACCATTAACTATAATATTGCATAATCATTTAACACATGAATACATCTAAAGATATTATATAATATTTATATGTGTAGATATCAACAACAAAAAACATATGATGACTATTTCGTTTTTAATTAGGAATTATGATCGCATTTCATGACAGATCATTCGTTAAAATAATTAGTTACATAGTATAAAAAATATTTTTTTTATCATCACAGATTAAAAAGATTTAATAATTCATAAAATAGTAATGGTCAAGATCTAGATATAATAATTATATACAAAAATATCTGAATATTATTTATTTTTACAAATACCTTAATAACTAATAAAATATATATTTTAGATAATGTACACTGTCGTCGATTTATATGCTGGTTTAATAATAACTACTTTAGTCGTCTTTCAGTTTTCACTCTATTGATTTCCTATACATTGCGCTGTAAAGATTTCATCAAAAGAATATCTTTATTTCAACCAAATTTTGTGCAGATGAGGTAGACTAAAAGTATAGCATTAATATCCTATTAAGTATATAGTCTAGTTTACAGGATTCTGCAGATAAAATAATGCAATACTTAACACTATTACCCCCAACACAATATTGCGATAAATCAGAAAAACCGTGCTTTCGATCGCAAATTCGAGAAAATCCCCGGAAAACAATTGTCGAAAGAATCACGTATGAATCAAAATGTATGTTATCTTTATCTAAAATATAGCCATCAATGTATTATTTTTAAGGTGACAATTATTCTTTAAATTTAGACAATGCATTTATCCCAGATTCGAAAATTACATTTCTTTCAAAGAACTTTCAAAGTCATTGACAGAATTTCAAAGTAACTTTGAAAGTTCTTTCAAAGAAATTACAATTCTATCAAAGAAAATCTAGGTGATTTCTAAGAATTCTTATTTCTTTCAGAGGAATGTAAGTAACTTTGAAAGTTCTTTCAAAGAAAATCTAGGTGATTTCTAAGAATTTATTTCTTTCAAAGAAATGTAAGTTTCGAAACACTTGGATACGATAGTAAAGATACAATAACGTAATATATAACGAATAAAAAAGCTTACGCATATATCCTGCTTTGTTATATTAAAAAATTTAATATAACGATAAAAATAAATAATTCTGTTATTTTATTAGGATATTTAAGCAATAAATAAACTCTAATAGTTGGACATATTTATACAGATTATTTTATATTGGCAGCTATTTACACAATAAAGTAAATAACATAGCCTATAAAACAAATGCAATGCAAGATTCTCATCGAAGCAATAACTCACTATTCGACATACTAGCAAATGTTTAATAATTATTTTTCAATTTATTAATCTTATAGACATAGCTTTCATTTTCAATCATATCATGTGTTATATGGATTTTTATTCTTGTTCTAAGAAGTGATATAAATTACCAAACAAGAGTATTTTTTTAATAAATTATGCTAGCATGTTAGTTTTCATTCTTTTTTAAATGGGCGACAAATTAAATTATAAGTTATATCCAGTAAATCATAGTGAAATATATAAGGAAACTATTGATGGGTGGATATATTTGCCCACAGAAAATAATAACAAAATATAAAAATGTTAAGTACGTACACATATTTAATAAAAAAAGGAAGTTAGCAATAATGCTAATAAGTTCTGTGTAAAAAAATAATCACATGTATCTACTAATTTATACAAATTTTGATAATTAATTAAAACTTACTTAAAATGTATAAATATTTATAGGAATAATTCATTATATACAATGAATACGAGTAATAATGTTAGTGACAGTAGTTGTTAGAATTCTTAAAATTACTGTTTATGCCTTTTCTTACAGAAAGCAATTATACATTGTGAGACGAAAGTTACAATAAAAAAATTATACCATGTTCGAAGAGCCAAAAGAATCACATGAGGAGATACAAATAAGTAACAATCAAGAAATGGTCTTAGCTGAGAAGGGATATAAGTTTACTTGTTTTAGAAATTCAACATACGCTGAATAATTTTGAGAAGGAAAACGAAAGACATCGCGTTTTTTAAGATTTTTAAAAGGACGATGAGGAACAAGGGAATTTATTTTGGAGCAAACGGATACTGTTTTGAAAGAACAAAATGCTAAATGTTGGGCCATATGGTTTCCTTCAGAAGTACTAAACCCGCATTTACAGTTCAAAAGATCGCCAAAAATAATAGGCAATACCTTCATTGCTGATTTCATTGAGGCTGATGTACTTGAACGATGATAAAGACGAGAATGCCTATTAAAGGCTGTATTACACGTTGTTCTATAAGAACACATGGAGCAATGGCGAAAAGCTAAATGTTTCCGAAAACCCATGTATGTGTCCCGACATTCCACACAGTTAACAGATCCTTTTGGGAGATTGATTTTTAAATTCCTTAAACAGTCAGTACTTGTGTCTTGCAATTTTTTTGACAAGGTTATTTGCGAAATATGAGATACACTACACCCACTTGTAGATGGCACATCTGTAATATCTTGCAGATCACTCTGTAAATTATTGCACAATTTTTCTTCACCACTATGTTTTGCTTCAGATTCCTCTGTAGGTGTGTCTGTCGTTGGTTCAAAATTATTGGGAACTTCAAATGGTCTTCCACAGTGATGCACATGTTGATGGAGCTTTAAACTTCTTGAGTCAAGAAACATTAGCCTACATTGCGGGCAGGAATAATTAGGTCCAATTAAATGTTGACTGATGTGCTGAGTAAAATTTGGTGATACTGTTACCAATGAAGGTTGATTTTTCTTGAAACGTTTTATTCCACTGAAAAGTTTTAGGCAAAAGTGACAATATACATAATCCGTTTTTGAATGCACGACAGAAAAATGTTTTGCCAGATCATCAAAGTAAGATGTTCGAAAACAGTGACATACGGGACAAGAATAGGGCATGTCGCGAGGTGAGTGCTTAGCCTGTTTAAAATGAACAGCAAGTTCGAAATCCGTTGTAAACTCTATTTCACAAATTGAGCATTCTCGCCAGACAGACTGTAGTTTTTTCCGTTCTATTGATTTTCTAAAAATGTGGGAATGTAGGGCATATAACGAGTGGAATGATTTGAGACACTTCATACAGCGATGCATTAGACGATTATCCGTTTTTCGGATAAATGAGCATTTAAAATGTTTTATAAAATGTGAGAAAAAAAAAGTATTTATACTGACAACCTTGCAAATAGGACATTGAATTCGCACATCATCTGCAGAGTCTCGATGAAAAAATGTTTCGATTTCAGCATCAACTTCACAAGAATAGAAATATTCGTTAAATGGTAATAAGGAAGCTGGATCTATATGTAGTTCAGTACATAAAGGGGTATCATTTTTTCTCAGTGATATTATTACTGTATGCTCGTTCGCCATTCTAGAAGAATACGAAATATCACTAGACGACGATGGAATAACACCACAATCTGCAGATTCACACAATAAACCAGTTGTTAAAGAAATTGTAGGACTCTTTTGTTGCATAGTAGAGTTGTTGTTTTCGAAGTGTACAACATTTTCTTGAATAGTATCCAAAGGACGTGAAATTGAAGAATTAGCGGATTCTTCAATACAGGAGGCAGTACATGTGTTAACATTGATGGAATTGGAGATATCAGTCATTTGATTTTCTTTGCCGAGCTCAGGGGAAAGTGCCACCGACTCTGTTGAGTTTTCTGAGGTTTTCAAAATAGTACCAGATGAAGACGAACTAGACGTAATAATTACAGGTGGTGATAAATTTTCACTGACCAGATTTTGTTTAGAAATGTTGGAATGTCCATTTAACATTGGCTGATGCATACCGAGAAAATGATTTTGTTGTGTGTTGGGTGGATCAAAATGTGATCCAGAACCTTGAACTGGGGATTTACAGTGCATTAAAGGGGGTAGACCATTAACACAACTTGCCATGTCATTAATATTTGAAACATCGGTGGAAAGGGAAGGTAAAGAGTGCTGAAATGTGTTGTCATACGAAGGAAAAAACTTTTGAAACATATCGTTGTCGAACTCTGAATCAACAGAAGAGTTATCATTTCTACAAGCAGAAATCTGATCACAAAATGGAGGAGAATAACTGCCTTCAAGGCGTTGTCTCTTAGCTCTACTAGGCTCACTTGATACGAAATTGTTGGAAATAATAGACATGTTTTGTAACTGGATATCAGAATGTTGTCTTTTGTGTTTTCCATTGTGGGATGTGGGGAAATTATTTGAAATGTGAGATATAGAGCAGAAATAATTTTCTGAAGTTGCTTGTTCATTGACTGAAGTATAGCTATTTGAAATAAATCCAGGTTGAGAACAATCGTCGTCTTCTTCTGTTAAATCAATGCAACCATTAGCTTGATTTAAACTGGAAAAAATAAAAACGGAATAATAATAATAATAAATGTTATAATAAATAGAAACATTAAAAAATATAAGTAAAGTACAATTTATCATACAGCAATAAGAAGCGGACAAAATTGTCAATAAATGCATTTAAAAATGAAATAAGAAAAACATAAATTTGCGAAATTCGTATTAATTCGTGTTTATTGAAATTTCAGAGCTTACGTATTGTGAAATGTAATTTTTCAAAAAATATACATATACGTTTACATTATAATTATTAAACTGGTTAAAATCATAGAGTATGATTAATTAATTGTAAGATATAAGAATTTCTTATAGCGATTCATATATTCAATATTGTTTTAAGAATACGATTAATGAATTTACAGACTAGTATATTAACTATTCACACATATATATATATCGATTCGGGCTATTTACATTCTGCACAGACGATGAGCTAAATATATTTAGAAAAAAAACATATTTTTTACAAATCCTTTCAATTTTTTAATCAAATATGATAATTGATTGACAGAATAAGTTACAACTCAATAACCTAAATATAGTCTCTATTCATGCCAATGATATTAAAATTGGATTCTACGAAAACAAGCAAATGGATTTCGGATAAATATATTCATTTATTAATACAACAAATTAAACTTTATCAAATAATATGTTCACTTAAGATAACCATAGTCTAGCCAAAAGTTAAATATACGCAACTGGCGTTTTGTTGAAAAAAAACTGACTTGCAATGATTAAGTGAAAACCTCAGCAACTTCAGTTATTTTTACTTAAGTTTAAAAGCTCAATTTGAAAATTTCTTCAATCGTACCAAAAAACCCGACCATGTGGTTTTTGATTAAATAGCAAAAATAAGACTTGAAATCTACTTCGATCAGCTTACTGATTGTGTATTACTTCGTAGTGGAAAATAAATACGAAGGAAGAATGCAACTGAAGAGTGCTACATGGAAGACTCGAGATCACCATCATCATCAACTCAACCAACCTCATAATCAAAGAGAAAAAATACACACCCATTTAATGTACCGGTCTCTTACTAACCTATAGCAAAAAACACATCTAGAAATGAAAATGTTATGCTTGTACAACACTGTAGTGGCCACTCCTGCATTGCCACTTATAAAAGAATTATACTTATATAAAGATCGAATCTGTCCACACTGTAAATTGGTTAATGAAGACCTCTCTCACTGGAATAGCGAATTCGAAAGGGTGAACAAACATAATGTCTAAACACATAAACAAACACCAACACACTTTTAGCATATATCAGAGAGAGCTTGCAAGCGCTTGTCCATCATTGAGATGCTTCCAATTCAAAACCGTACATTTTGTTCCATTTACTTGCATTTGTTTCATTTACTTGCCTACTCAAAAAAGTATATTTACTCACGAGACATCTTTATATTCTATTTTATGTTATCTATTTAAAGGTATGGGGCAATTTTTTGCAAAACACGGTATCGAAATACACCAAACAATGTGTTATAAGAAAGAAACTGTAGGTATGGAATAAAGATGCCTCTCTAGGAGTGGATTCCACCTTGACATTTTTCTGTTTGTACTGGTGAAAGCAGATATAGTTTAGACAAGAAATACATGATTTATTAATGAAAACTATATTAATATTCAATTTAGTCATGTTTTATTTAGTTATTTATTTATTTATTATTCCAGTCAAACCTTATTTAATATATAATGGGTAAATTCAGTCCGATTGGATCACATTAAATTAGGACAGATATAATTGACTTTATCTGGTAAACTAAATTATAGATATAAAATCAGTAGTAGTAGTTGCAATAGAATTAGTAGAATAGGAGACCCATGGAGAAAAAATCAATTGTAGATATTATCTTATTCAATTAAATATATTGTACTCTAATAGTACTTATTATTTAGCAATATGTCATAACATTTCTTACAATTAGGTCATTAAATACACTAACTGTTTGTGAAATGGTAGGATTATTTATAATATGTAAATATATACATACAAGTACTTGGTCTATTTAATAAACATTTAACCCTCTGCAAATTGAAAAATGGTTTGACCACATGGTAATATATGTATATATATCCAGGGTGGATGTTAAATTAATGAGTAAAAAACAGTTAAGGTTGATTTACATTACAAGTAATTTTAGGTTGCTAAACTTAGTACACATTTTTCTTCATAAGTGACTAAGGTTAGCATCATTAGTGTCAATTTTGATTGAAATATATAGTTACCTCGAGTAATAAATATTGTCATTTTAATGCATATATACTCATACAAAGGTGAGAATTATTTCCTGTAGAATTACTATCTTCATGGGCTATTATCTGGGCATGAGAAACAGTATAGTTTGTTAGATGCATACAGAAAGTAGGCTCCAATCTTCATACAAGCTATTTTCATCATTTCTCTCTGGTTACTTGTACATAAAATACAGACACTGCTGTTGTTTTTGACTGAAAATATGTAGATGGTTGTCTCTAAGGCCTTGATCGGAAAAACATAACATAACAATGGAAACACTTTGCAATACTTTTAATTTTTATATGAAGCAAAAAACCCTTGTCATAGAAATCAGCCATAACTTGACATACTCAAATTGCCATCCAATTTATTTAGACATAAATAATAGGCAAGGAACAATATAATAGTTTATCATGAAGAGCAAATTAACTTTTACAACACCCTGTAGATAAATAGTAAACAGTTTATAGTTGGATTGATTCTCAGTTTATCAAAATCAAACATTAATAAGAATAAGCAGTTGTCAACAAAATATTTGATTATATTTTTAATATTGATAGTGGAAATAATATTAGTCTAATTCTGTAAATTGTATGAAAATATATGTTATTTTATAAGTTAAGATTGTAATAATACCACCAATAAAATAGACCTGCAAATTTTATTTTCGATCATGTTAACTTTTCATTTTCATTTGATTGTTTGATAGTGTATGGAAAATTCCCTGTGTTTAAAGAATGGACTGTACTTTTACATTATTAATTATCAGTCAGTAAAGTAGATCAGGAGACATACTTTATCATAGTTATAATAGTAAGTAAGTTTTAAAACAATCTATACCTGGATTACTGAGTCCATTCTTCCACTTGGTCTCAAAATAGCCTGTCCTCATCAGTGCAAATGCCAAACACACAAATCAAACCTACTTATCACTTTCTCAGAAGAATACTACCACATGAAAATCTTCTTGCCATTCCTGGACACAATGCTTGCACAATTAAAGCTATAATTCTTGGAGAAGACCAAATGTGTGAAGCTACAAGATGTATTGACTCCTCATGGTTGTCAACATCATAATGTGTAAGAAATGTTTCTCAATTTAGTTTCTATGATCTATTTAAAGATTATAAAGCTGCTTTGCTTGACAATAACAATCACTTGAATTCTGGGACAATTGACACGAAGGCCTATTCAAATTTAAACTGTGATGCCAAAAGTGGAAACAAGACCCTGTCAATGACTGCAATCATAACATTTTGCTGGAAACTTTACATGTCTGTAAACAGGAAGTCTACCCAAAATAAACATCATCTCCTTGTTATTGTCATGCTTATCCCTGTGTCCACAGCTACTCCAGAGAGAACATTTCTGGACTCTGTTTGATAAAAACCTTTCTAAGGAATTGTATAAAGAAAGAGCAGCAAAATGGATTGGCATTAATGCTATTTAGTGCAACTGATAAAAAAATTGATAATGAAAATGTTATCAATAAATTCTGAGACCCGAAATCAAGGAGAATTGTTTTAAAATAAGCATCATGCAATTCTAACTAATGGTACTTTGTACATATTTTTGGTAGGTTACCTATCTATTTGTATTAATTGCTAAATATTTAAAAGAATACAGTATTTCAAATGGTATATATACTTATATTTAATTTTTATATACCCACATATTTATGATATTTTTGTAGCCTAAAGTGGGAGGGGGGGGGGGGGGTAAACTTATAAAACAGGGTGGCCCAAAAGTAACCAAACCCGAAAGTAAACGCAACATAAAAAATTTTGTAAACAATATGGGATAATAAATATATTTGACATTAATTAATAAAAAATAAATACAGTTTGAAAGACCTTATAAATGTTTGAATTGTTTGCTTTCGGCATTGATACAGTCTTGTAACTGCTGAACTACACTGTGACATACTTTCCTGCATGTATCTGGTGAAATCGTGTTCCACTCTCATTGTATGCTTGCTTGCATTTATTCAATTGAATGCAGTTTCGTTGAACACACACCGTTTTTTAGGACTTCCCATAAAAAAGTCACATGGAGCCATGTCTCCCTGGTCAAACTACTGGACCCTGACAACCAATCCTTGAGCCATTGAGTCAGTGCCTACCTGGAATCAGATAGTGCGGAGAGATACCATCTTGTTAGAAGCGAATGTCATCAATATCTGGATGTTCAGAAATAATAGACCATAGTAACTATGTGTCTATGGTTGACTATGTGACAACTGTTGTCACTTAGCATATTCAGATAAGAGGTGCCAGTAATGGTCTCTTGAAAGAAAAAGGGCCTGACCAGATCAGCACTGGTAATACCGGTCCAGACAGTAATGCCTGAAAGATTTACCTCTTGTTCAATAATCTGATGTGGATTGTCATGACACCAATAAACACAGTTATGTCTTGATGCTGTGATCTTTCTTTGTTCACAGTTATGTCTGTTTACATGTCCATTGAGCATGAAATAATTGCCTCGTCTGTCCATAAAATGTGATCGACAATGTCAGATGAATCATCATAATAAGAAAGAAAAGTTTCACATAATTGCATCTGTTTGTCCAAATCATCCTCATTGATGGCATGAAGGAAATGGGGCCTGTATGGTTTTAGACCAATGTCAGTCATAATGCATTGAAGTGAAAATCCAGATATACTCACATAAACTCACTTGATGCACAACAGGTAGATTTCTTTGGGCTTTGAACAAATGCAGAAGCCACAATGCGACTGGTGTCATGTGTCCTGACAATCTATGGATGGCCTGTCTTGGAAGCGTTTAGCACTGATCCAGTTCTACCCTTTTAGACCAACATAATTTTAGGATATTTTAGGACATTTACAGTTTTTTGGATATTTTCTTGTAAATATATAAGCAATATTTTATATTTTAGGCAGTTTAACGTCTTACCCAGGGCCAGGACTACAAAAAATTAATTCAATTATTTACATACAATTTTCACTAACTCATAGACACTTTGGGTTTTTAAGATTAAAAACATATTATGCACCTACAAAAAATTGTGTATATTAAGGGTAAAAATTTTGTATATGTAATCAAAAATTCGTGTATAATTCAGGAAATAATGAAATCTATGTGAAATGAAATTACCTCACTGTTAATTATACTAAAATAAAATTCAATAAAACAATTTTTTTCCTCCACAACCAATTATTTTTAGGATATTTAAGGAGGATTTTGGGCATTTTGTCAAAATTTAAAGACATTTTAGGAAATTTTAGGGGTACCTAAAAATTTTAGGAGAGTGGACACCCTGTTGAACTTAGAAATAAGTTTAAACATAGTTGATTTTGAAGACTCAGGCATTGCAAAGTTATCATTCCAAAGATCGGTGACATGTTTGTAGCTGTTCCGTGAGTAGTAGTTTTTTATTACAAAAACACGTTCGTTAACAGTTATTGATCGCCTTTGCATGTTTACAAAAATAAATGAATAAATAATTCAATAAATGAATGAGGAACATAATACATAGGTAAAACGTAGATAATAAGTAGGTAATTGATGTATGTGTGAGAAAATTCTAAAATAGGAACCAATAGGAACCTACATAATTGATTTTTATGTTTGTTTAAAAATTACAAATGATTTAAAATGTTTAAATCTATGCAATTTCCATTTTTTTGCTACTGGGTTTGGTTATTTTTGGGTCACCCTGTATATGTAAGGTTGACTTACATGCAAATATACTGTTTGTCGTGACCAAAAGCAGATAGGTTCTACAAAAGGCTTTTATTCAATCAAGCAAGGCTAATCAAATGAATACTGAGATACAATACATAACATTATATGTACTGACATAAAACTAATATAATAACGTGAACAGAGTTTACTATAAATCGAAATATAGAGTTGAAG
>JAYRBW010146689.1:0-14668 GCA_036023295.1 Invenusta paracnida | reverse complement strand
AATAATAAGCAATCAAAATGACTATTGTTTTCCCTTCTCTTTTCCCGCTAATAATTTATTAATAATGGATAATTTTTTGTAACTTTTTTATCTAATAATTATTATGATCTTTTTTGTTTTTCTTTATAGATTTCAAAAACTGGGGATTCCAAAACATAGGTTTCGAAAACGTAGGTTTTGAAAATAGGTTTGTCCAAAATAACCTACGTTTAAAACGTAGGTTATCTTTTTTTAAAACGTAGGTTTTGGGGCAATAGGGTAGTGAGATATATAAATATTTCGGTTATAAGATGGGCAAAAGAAAGGGCGCGAAGAGATCCATGTCCCCGGCAGTATCGCTGCAGCTTGACGAGAAAGATACTGCAATTAATCAATTAAGACAGCAAATCGAACTATTGAAAACTGCCTCTATAAATACGAATTCACCAGATCAGCAAAGTTCACAAAACTATCAATTCCAACAAGCTCACACATGGAGAACAGAGAGGCCAACATTTATATCTGGGTGCGATGTTGGCATATTTTTATGTAAATTTGATAATTATGTAAAAATAAGTCGCATCAGTGATGATGATAAACTGATTGCCCTATCGATGTGCTTGGATGAACCGTCAAATAAAACATTTACCTTGGCAACCTGCGATAGATACGCTTGTAACGAAAGTGTAGTTGCAGCTCTGCGTGGTAAATGTAGCACTAAGAAAAGCACTGCGGCAACTTAAATGGTGTTGTCCAAAAGAATCCAGGAATCACATGAATCCATTAAAGAATATATGGAAAAGCTTCAATCGCTTGCTTATGAAGCCGGTTATGTTGGTGAAGAGGCCAACAACCGGGTGGTTGAGAGATTTGCTCAAGGACTCAATGATCGCCAAGTGAGAAGTAAATGCGGCGAATCATCGAAAGTGGAGCTCATCGACTATCCGCTAACGAATGTTTAAGGGTAGATCTTTTAGAAAAGGATATAAAAGAGTGTCAGCCTCGATTATTTTCAATGTAGCGTCCACACAAGAACGTATCGAGAAAAATAGTCAAATCTGGAAACTTGCAGACCAAGTTAAAAAATAAGAAAAACGATGGCTGATTTAATTAGTAGTAAGGTGAAGAGTGCTTCTACACCATAGGGGAGAAATGACAAGAGACCCCCATCCTCCAACTTGCTATGGATGTCAGGAAGTAGGTCACGTGATCAGACAATGTCCATACTGTTGTGATCACTGTAAGACAAAAGGCCACAACACCCAATATTGCAATACCGAATCTTTTAGACATTACAATAATGGAGATACCACCGGTTCGGGAAACGCCACCAAGGGTGGCGAGGGAAAAACCAACCTCCCAATCCGTCGCTAATAACAAAATATCTGAGGGAGAAAACAGGGCTACTGATTGTGTCTCGAACAATTAGGGAAAAGAGAGCTACCGCTTACTACTCAAAATCCCCACACGGAGATAACATAGCTACCACTTGTGTATCTCCACCAATTAGAGAGAAGAGCGCTACCGCCTACATCTCAAGTTCCATCAAGGGAGACAATAGAGCTACCGCCTGTGTGTCTCGGCCAATCAGGGAGAAGAGGAGCTACATATGTCTGAATTCGTATCAATAGGGCTCGATTTTAGTTTCATTAAGTCTGAATTCGTATCATCAAGTTTCTATTTGGTTTCAATATGTCTCAATTGGTTTTTCTTAGTTTCAATGCGTCTCAATTAGTTTCGTGATTCGTCTATGATACATATCTAAATTACTTTAAAAAGGAACATTTTGACAGTATTAGAGACGTATCAGTGTACGTAACCAAGACGTATCAGATACGAAAATTGTTTTCTGGGGAAGTGTTTAAGAATAGTAAAATTAAAGTCATTCCTATTGCAAGACCAGCAGCTAGATTAGGTTATGACTCAGATACTGAAAGATATTTACTGTTTCAAACATGTTTTTCTCTCATTATAAGCAAAACAATATGCATGGTATCCAGTATTGTGTAATTAGTTTTATTTACATTGTATCAATTATCTTATCCTACCATATTCTACTTATATATGATCGATTACTTCTGTATAATATTATGTGTAATTGCAAATTAATTTTTTGTAGTGTACATATATGTATATGTGAATTACCACCTAGGATAGGAAAGGATTTCTTTTTTTGGTTGGGCAGCTATTTTGTAATGTAAGGTTCATTGATGTGAGATGGACTGGAGAGCTCTGCTTTACACTTTACAATGGAGAAGAACTACCTTTTACTGTTAAGGCTGGTGATGCCATTTGTTCATAGAAATCTGACCATTTTCCTCTATCTAGAATTGACATTTTGTTGCAATCAATTGGATAAACAGTTTGTGCTAAATGTTAATTTTATTATCACTTTTCGCTCTTAATTAATATCAAACCAATATTATTGCCATGGTTCGATCATTTTGTACAGTCAGTTGTACCAACTGTGATAATCCTGAGAATAGAACAAAAGGGTACAAGTTTTGCACAAGTACATATTATGAAATAAATAATTCCTTATTAATCATTGTATAATTATGCCTGTTGTTATTCAATTCTTAAGCAACTATTGTATAGTAAAGCCACTTTCATGGCTATATTCTTGCAATTACATACAATCCATGTTGTGCACTCAAATTTCAGCTAATTGTTTTTACAATTTTGTCATTAATTTAAGTAATTATCACTAATCTATAGTTTTGTATAATTATAGTACATTACAATCATTTATACGATATTTAAAAACTTTATCATGAATACACCTTAAATTTTAAACATAATAAAGTTTCTACGCAGATTAGAAAGACGCTTTGTTTTTTCTTTTAATCAAAAGCATTTGTTCAAATATTTAAGAAGGTCTGTCCAGTCCTCCATCTGAGTGTCTTGGCTTAATAGGCCTAAACAAAACTGTGATGTCATTAAAACAAGAATCAAAACTTTCATTGGTTTCAAAATATAGGAACTGCTTTTAATATTTATAAAAACTTTCTTAATGCTAACTATTACAATGGTTTTTCAATCCCTCTGAGGACCTTAATAACATAAAAGAAAGGACTTCCATGTTACTACCTTGACAAATTTATCTCAAACTACTTTTAATCGTAATTGAATCTCTACAAATTTCTACAAATCTCTACTATTTTTCTTCATATTTTTCTATCATTACATGCATGCAAGAGACAAGCAGACAGATTACTAATTTAAATAATGAAATTTTTAAATACACTGAAGCAAAGTCAATATATGACAGACTAAGAGCTTACATTCTATCACAATGTAAAAAATACACACTAAAATAAGGAGGGAGTTAGGTACAGTTTTTGGATATTTTGAAACTGTTATTTCACGTGTGACTCTCTTATTTCACGTTTTGCATCTATAATTCTCTTTATTTTGTATAATACACAAATTTACATGTCCCTAGAATCACTGGTTATATACTGTTTCTGTATGACTGAGAAAATGCAACTGTTTCTGGACCTCTAAAGCCATTCACCCCTTTCTACTGGGATGCAACTCTGAAATCCTCATTTGAAGAATCAAAACGTGCTAACACATGCAAAGTCAAACATGGAGTCCAGCTATTTGACAAGAAGCAGACAACTGCCTTGCAATTGACTGGCCAAAAAGAATGGGATTGGCTTGTGTCTTTGCTCATCCTTCCATGATAAAAACTTCCCAATGACTCTGGAAGAAAACTTCTCTACATAGTCATTTTCCATGAGCTACAAAAAGTACAAAGATTTGCAGGATTTGAAGATTGTTATTCATCCTAACCATCATTATTATATTGACAGTCTACCTTATCTCCAAAATAACTGAACTACAACACCTATATTATGGTTTAATCTATATTATTGATATTTTTCTATTTGCTTATAAAACTTGATTTTAGTAAATGCTTCCAAATATGCTTTATTTATTCAATTCTTTTTCTTTCTATGTAAATATAGTATGTTATTGTAATAAATATAAATATTTGAGATGATCTGTATACAACCATATAAAGACCAGCCATCACAAACACCTCAGTTACCATCAGAGCGAAAGGTAAGTTAATAAATATATTAATTTAGACATGTAGCTTAAGAAATAGTGGTTTTGAACACACCACATTGTTATATGTGATATAAAAGAATTATGTTTTTAATATATTTAAGTGCACAATTATATAGCATAATTTTTTATTTGTAATAATATTTATTCAACCTATCATTAATTGTTTTGCTATTAATAATAATGTCTACTAAAAGTGTAGACATTCCTTCTATTAGAGAATATCTGAGGTGGATTTCATAAAGCAACATTAGCTTACTCTAATCAATTGATTTAGACTTAGTACAATGCTTCTTTCATAAAATGGTGTTTGTTCCTACCACTGGTAATAAAACCAATAAAACATTTAGACCTATGCGTAATTTAATATTTAAAAATATATTTAATCTGATAGTTTACTACTAAATATTCCACTACTAAGCGAAAATAAGCTTAAGAGTGAATTTGATTACTTATTTTTTAAACAGCATTATTTACATGCTACACATAAGGGAGATATATTTCAATGCATGACAGTTTTGTAAAGAGTTCCAGGTTTCTATTACTAAGTAAAGGCACTCATTTTTGTTCAGCTACATGTAATTTAGAAATATATATATATTATTAGGTTTTCTTTTCTACTCCCTTTCCTTTATCAGGAACCCACAAAACGGTTGCAAAGTACGGAAAGGCCGAGTTCCAACTGACTCCTGAATTGTACTGGATGGTTGAAAGTTCGGAAACTGTCAATCCAGTTTCCAAGCGACAGGGATGAATGGAACAAGCAAAGCCTCTTTTGCAAAACTGACGGGGGTTCACTGGAGGCTCTCGTGAATGTTGTTATCACAACAACAGAGAAGATCGTAAAAAGACCGCTTTGCCCTGTGGACTTCCAGCGAGCAATGGTGACCCTTGGCCATCACACCATTGGTCTGGACCCCCAAAAGTTGGCTGACACTATACTCAATTATATAGGCACAACTGACACAACCATTAAACATTATGACATGGGAGACGAAAACAACTGTACCTCTGATGGTAAGTGTAATTCAATATTATGTAATATAATATATTTTATTGTTTTCTAATTCAATAGATTGTGTTTGTTTTAAATATTTTATACATTTGATTATAATGATGTTATTTTAAAGTACGCGCCAATCTCGTCAGCTAATATTCCCTTCAGATTATTTGAACTTTGTAACAATGTTTGAATGTTTGGCTGGACCATCCACTTCTACACATGGAAGAAAGCACCAAGCCAAAAATATTACAAATCCATCAAAGAAGCGAAGATCTCCATTCCTCCTCTACTATCCCAATTCATGTATAATTAATGTCGCTGTATGTACCTATCTGTCTTATACTTTTAACTGTCTGCATGTTTGATGCATAATGAATTTGGTCTCATTTCAAGAATGGCATGACAATAATTATTCTCTTTTTTGTTTTCGATTTTTAAAAGGCAGTTTTTGTTATTACGAATATACTCTATTTTGAGACTAATTTTATTTTAGAGTTCGGTGTAAAAATATAATACTGAGACCTATAAACCAGTATTTTTAAATGAGTTCACTAATATTCACTATTTTAGTTGAATCAATAGGGTCACCATACTTAGTAATCCTTTTAAAAGATGCTCAGTCTCTATTTTATTTTTGCAACATGAAAATATTTCTATTACATTTTTTCTTTCTTTTTTAGCGCCCTCCTCCAGTCCCTCTTTGTCAAAACCGGAAAGATCTCTGCTCCCTCTTCCAATGTTCCAAACCTCTCTCAACCCACCTAAACAATTAAACCAGGGCATGTGGGGAGTTGCCATGATCATCTCTCTAAAAATCAAAGCGTTGTACGCTTATCAAATTATTTAAAACGATGGATTAAGTCAATTTTTCACAACACAAGCGCACTTGGATAATGGCTTCTTTTTGTGGTCAGAGATGGAAGATATTACGGGCTATTTGGAGTCCAGGGATTTTTTTTAAATCTCTGCTTCAACAAAATATAGAAAGGATCAAAAAGAGGGACTTTAATTTAATAGGATTACAATATATTATAAATCCATGTAAACAATATATTAAAAGACAAATACGCAAAATCAGTATACTAGAGAGAGGGATGAAAAACAATACATACAATACAATATATGTAAGGTGTTTACATATTATATACTGTTCTCATCTTTTCTTCTTATTTTAACGTTTTTGTGTTCAAACATGTTGTTCACATTTTTATGTCAAACATACTGTTAGTAGTATATTGGGTTTTAAGAATGACTGTTTTATTTTATTTCACGTTGTAAAACTGGGTTAAATTGAATACATTAAATACATAATATAGTATCCCTTTGCATTTATTAATAATCTAATAATGTACATATATCTAATATATTTTGTCATAATATGTGCTTCATATATAGCAAAATGCAAAACCGCTTGCTTAAGTGCATTTATACTTAAAATCTAATCAATCCTTTTCACAAGTTTTTACTACAAAGTCTTATTATCACCCTAATATACTTTATAGATATATTATTTAAACATTGAATATATTTTTGTACACTTTTTTACACAATTTATTGCTGTGTATCTTTTTACTTCATATAAATTTGAATTATGTTTTAACATTTAATGCACTATCATGTACACTGTCAAATCTGTGTAAATATTGATCAATAGTTCACTATCTTTGCTGAGTATGTATAAAAACAATATTATGAAAGTTACTTGTATGTTTTTTATATATCATACAGAACTATATGACTGTGTTATACAACATTATATCGAAGATATGCCTCTTTTTTATATTACATATAGTATTTAATTATGCTGATGATAGTTTTGTTGTTGTCCCTTTATAGACATGCCTGTAGACGTTCATATTTAATTATACCAGTATGTCGCTTTCTAACAACCACCTTAACACATATATGTATATATATTATATCTCATTTACAATAAGTATTATATTTTTACAAATTATTTATAGTTGTATTTAAGTATCACAATATGTAGTGAAAAAAAAAGTAAAATTAAACGAAAATATAAATATATACATATTTTCAAACAATAGGTATACATATAGCAGCTCCCAGAATTATATCTGCCTATTGTCATATATAAAAATGCAACAAGATGACTATAATTTTCAAAAACATTAATCAGTTATGGGCAATGTCCACATAACTATTATTTTAAAATAATATTCGATGTCTACTTTAAGCCTATGTCTATTTATGAATTTTAGCCACATAGCATAAATAATAATTATTATTGATTGAGCCACAGACTATACATGGGAGACACAGACCACATATATCATTATTACAGTGAGCTACAGACATAGGATATTATTATAAGATTTATAATTCAAATATATATCTGATATTTTATAAAATTATTATTTATCTCAGCAATTTTATAAAATTGGTTAATTATTATGGTTTTATGAAATCCATAAAAATTATTATGAAGATGTCAGTAATTTTTTTGTACTTAATAATTTTAAAGATTTTAGTTGTTGATTTTTTTAAATATGAGACATATTTAATGTCCTGGATCCAATATGATGGCAAACTGTCTTAAACATAATTTTTTTGTTAGACTTCCCTTTGATTTGTTTTTAATAACTAAAAACCATTCATTGATTTACTTACTTTTTTACTTTATTTGTTTTTAATTGGATACTAGCACATTCATTTATTATTTTATAACGTTACTGCTTAAAGTTACTGTTATTGAACCATTGAATCCAATGTTTATTGACTTACTTTTTTACTTTATGAAGTTTATTCTCTTTTAGGTTAATGTCTCAAAAAACTAGATCAACATGATACAGCATTCTATGGCTATCTAAATTAGACAATGAGGATTTCAATGCCACATAATGGTTAAACCAAGCAAAACTGATGCTACTTAAATTTCTGTGCAATATGTAATGCAAACATGCTTGTTGCTAATGAGGGAATAAGCATTGTTTGGGAGCATGCAAGGAGCAAAGCTCAAACAAACAACTTCAGTTCAAATGGAAAGAGCTCATCAATATAATCTTTTTTTCTAAATCTGATGCAAATCAACCTGCTTCTTCTATTTCAAACTTAAACAAAATCATGGAAGCCGAATTGGAACTCTTCACACGACAAAAAAGTCAAAAAGCTTTAATAGTGAGGATAATGTAAGTCAGTTGTTTTGAGTTATGTTTTCTGACTCGATTATTGCTAATAAGTTCACTTGCACAAATAGTAAACAATGTCTACCTTTTAAACTACACAATTGAAGCAGAATTTTCTCTTCAGATGCTAAGAAATCTCTAAAATTGCTTTTATAGTATTTCTTTTGATGAAGTAGATTTAAGACTAGTGATTGTCATAAGATATGTATGCCCCAAAGATGGTAAAATTCGAGTTGAGCTTCTTGATCTTAAATCTCTAGAAATGTTTGATGCAAAATCAATAACAATTATGTATTAGAAGTGGTTCACAATGTGGCATTGTTCTTTGGACTTTGGATTAGTGATGAGACTAATAAATGTAACACCATGAGAGATAAGAATTACTATTAACTATTATATTATTATTATATTTTAACTTGGTACTATTATACTAATTGTTATACTTTTTGGCTGTTAATGGTTGAAAATAATTATCATTATCAACACATATTTTTGAGATACTCTAATCCTATAATACTATTGTAATGTTAATTTATTTAATTTAGGTAGAAACGGTGGTGTGCAGTTAAATTTCTAAGAAGCTCCCTGGCCTTGATCATTTAGTTCACATAGGAGGTTGCTCACTTCATGCTCTGGATAATGGAAATTGACTGGCCTGTGCCACTTAGTTCAGTGATTTTATTGGTTTTTCTGGGGATCTCTTTTGTTTGATTAGAAGTAGCCATAAGAAGTTGAAACAATTTAAAACGATATATTGTTTGAGAAATAGAGTTATAATTGTGAATAATATAGTCTGCTTTTTATATGATTGACTGACTATGTGAACAGTAAGTGTGCAGTTGCAGTTACAGTGCTGGAAATAACAATGGTCCAGTGACCAGTAAAATTCCTGGCAGACCAGTTGAAATCCTGCCTTTAGGTCTGGCCAGCCAGACCTATAATTGAGAATAATTATGCATAATATTTAATTATTTTTATATTTATTAAGTGAAAACTAATTTTATAAAATTATGATTTTTGTTGTGTAACATATTGATTTTATTAATTTTTGGTGTAAACATAATTTAGTCAAAGAGATAATATCTATAGTAATTAAAAATAAATATGTATCCATTATATGATTACTTTACAACCAAGTAGCTGCTATAAGCAAATTATACCTATATATCATGCAAGTGAAAAGTAAAAGAGATAACCAATATACACTGGTTTGTATAACTAATGGCTGCTTTAGTTTTCAAGAAAGCAAAGCTGAAGCAAATGGTAGACATGTAACAGCTTATTAATTCAGGTCATGTGACTTGTCCAATGCATTGATTATCACACAACAGCATGCCAGTAAGTACATCAGACTATAAAATAACTTGCATTAAGTTAACAACCTATAACTGCCAACCATAATTATATACATATTATGCATTAAATATTGATCTTATAATACACAGTCATAATTACACTGCCAAGTGAGAGACAGACAAACTTGCATTAGCTAACAGCCTACTGCTGTAGGTTTAAAATATCTACATCAATTCCAATTACCTAGCATTGATAGAAGCGAAAGACAGAATATATTTTTTGCAAGCAGCCAATCAGCAATATTTGATCAATAGCTCAACTCAAGCAAGCTGAGGATAATTTAATATTGTCTGATATTGTTGTTACTTTAAAGTGCTTGATAAATATCAAGCACTGCTTCATGTCTCAATCCTCTTTCGAAAAATATTTTAATATTAACAAAGCTCCAAAAACTCCGAAATCTACATGACAAACCATGGGTTGAGTTTATGAATGAAGCAATGTTTTGTAAATTTTGTATTAAATAAAAAATGCATTTACTACAGGATGTCCATCTTTCAACTTAGATTACTTATCTTCCCATAATGTATCTAAAGACCACACATCTGGGGCCAAGTCGTTCAATAATTCAGAAATAGAGTAAGTTGCAACTCCCGCCATTAAAGCATTACAATTTGCTGGCAATTAATGAAGTTAACAAGACAAACCTAACAAGACTCTTGCACAATGCCCACTATGTGATCAAAATGGTCTGACCTTTCAGGTTTTGTATCTTTATCACAACTAGATGAGGCAAAAGGATTATTGATGACAATAGTGTTCTCAAAGCAAAAACTGGACTATCAAAGAGACCATTTTATTTTTAGAACTAATTGAGCCCTAGTACAGCAATTTATTTGGTAAATTTAGTACTACTATTACAATGAGTACAAAGAACGAAATTTGGGAAGATATCTCTGAAGCCTTGCCTGATCGGTTTATGGAAGAGCTCAGAAGGAAATGGTCGAATATGAAGAGTGATAGTACTGTAGTATTATTCTAAACTATTATAAATAATATACTAAAATTTATTATGATTTTATTATATATCTATGCCATGTATTATTCAATATTCTTCCTAATAGGCGAAATATTCTGGCTACTTGAAGAGAGTAAAGGCTACCAGAGGAGGACCACCGCCACCACCATTGTCTCCAGTTATGTCAAAAGTGATGGCTTTTATGGGAGGCAAAGAAAATCCCAAGCTCTCAGGGTTAAAGATGGAACTCGACAGCCTTGCAATGAGTGTGGATTTGGATTCATTTTATATTTGGATTGTTTCAATTTCATCCTATTCTCACTACATGCTTTATTTGTTGTCTGCTATATTTAAAATTAATTTTATTTCATATACATATAAATACATATATAAAATAAAATAACATAAGCACAGAAAATATACACCACTTGCATATTAACATTTAACTATTGAGTGTATATAAGCTCCGGTTTGAGCAGGCTTTCTTTGTTGCGTATAAATTACATAATATGCACTTAAATAAAAATATAAAATTATTTTGGTAACCTTGTTTATAGGATGAAACATGGAGAAATAAAGGTGTATAAAACAGTAGATACTTTTTTGATTTATAGGATTAAATGTGGCATTTATTATAGATAAATTTCATCAATTTTGCATTGATGCTATGGCAGGGACAACCTATTTTTGATAAATATTTTTTTAATTAGATTACATTTATTTATAAGCCATGAGTTGAAGAAAAAACAACCACAAAAGATGCTACGGGGGAAATAATAGCTCAGAACAGAATTGAGCATGACCTATGTGTACAATTGTTACGTTTACAAATTGAGAACGAGCAAGAAAAGGCTGCTATGGAGCGGGTGATAGAACAAAACCAAAAATTGTTTAAACTTTGTAGATTAGTGCTGTTTTGATTAATTTTTATGTACATACAAATTAATAAATTATTTTATTAGTTGGTTCATTTATATAGTTTTCTTTTTAATAAACAAGAAATATATATCATACAGTATTTTTGTTTTTTTACGTTAACTATATTTTAATTTTTTGATGTTTTAGAATTTTTTTATTAAATGATACATTCTTCTTATAATATAATGTATGATTTTCACATATTAGTTAAAACCTTATAGCTTGCATAAATTAGTTTTATTGCATCATAAAAGTATGTGTTCTTAGAGTGCTATTTTACATTAGCTTCTTAAATTTAATTGGGATGCATAAAACTTCATTTAAACTGGGAAATTTGAGGGTATAGGAATTTTAGCTGCAAATTTAAAGTTAATCAAGTTATGAGCTTGATATAGTAAATATTTAACTAAATTTCTTTACTTAAATAGTTTTATGTAATTCGTCCCCGACTATTATATTGCATTGATACTTAATTAATACAGAGCCATAGGAGCAGGTGCAACTGGTGTGACTTTAGTTGCACCACTTTTCAGGAGAAAAAATTACGCCCACCTGAAATTGTATCTATTTATAGGACGTATTTATTGGTATTTAGTGCCAATTCAACTAGAGATTCTTAATTCTGATTGCCTTCTATTCTCTTAGAAATTGGCCTGTCATCTGATATTGGTGAGTCATCAAAAATCAACACAATAGTTTTATTGATTGTTTTACCAGGCTACTATATTAAAACCTGCTCAGTCTGAATTTACCAAAGCAGCAATTATAATAATTTAACAACTTGGTCTAATAAGATTTCATCAACTAGGTAAGTAAAACTATTATTTCTTTTCTGTTCTGTCCTATCATGTTTGTAAATAGGAAGGCATGGATCCAGGGGGTGTGCCTAAAATTTGAGACTTACCCCTTTTGCAAATGAAGTTAGACTAGATAAAATACGTTTTCTGGAAAGCTGCACCTCTTTTACAAATGAAATTAGACTAGGTTAAACATATATACTTTTTTAAGATGTGCCTCTTTCACCAATCAAAAAAGACTAGATAAAAATATGCTTTCTGGAAAGATGTGCCCCTTTCACATTGTTTAACTTATTTAAATTGTTCAGTTTAATTTGTCTTTGTACTGTATATTTCTATAAGTATTTGCCTAATCAGAGGCATTGGAGCTAGTTGCCATGGCACTTTTTTTCCTGGCGCCTATTTTGCAAAACCCTCTGTAAGTAATTCTATTTCTCTTCTATTAACCCTTTCAGCAAAATCGATTCTGGGCCCCAATCCCTCGCCATATATTTTTGGGTTTAAAACCTCTGTAAAAGTTCAATTTCTCATCCCCCCTTTTTAGAAAAATCCTTCCTCATATTAAAATAAATAAATAATATTTTATTTCAGATATGCAGCAGAAAAAAAGAGAATCAGGTTCACAATGCAGATATAAGGAAATGGGGAGAAGGCAAATGGAACAAATATACCTCACGAGATATACAAAATGAGATGCTAAAAATTATGAGTCTGCAAGTTCTATGTGAAATAAGTGATAATATACATACTGCAAAAAATTTTCTCTTTGATGGCTGACAAGATAGTTGATAGATCTAATTGCAAACAACTTGTGTGCTGTATTAGGTTGGTTGACACAGATCTCAACATCCATGAGGATTTCATTGGATTTTACCAAGTTGATTCTACTGATTCAGTTAGTGTGATAGCCACACTCAAGGATGTGCAAATTATGCAAATAAACTAGACTTCATGAAAATGTTGGGGTCAAATGAATGATGGAGCAAGTGCAATGTCTGGTTGCAAAAATGGTGTTGCAATTATTAAGAAGGAAGTAAACAAAGGCTTTGTTTACTAATTGCTATGGACATGCAATTAATCTAGCATGTGTCGACAGCATAAAAATATACCACTACTGAAGAATTCTCTTGAAACAACTGAACTCATGAAATTACAAAGCTAATAAAAAATTTGACAAAAAAGACACATGTCTGCATAATCTGAAGGGGAAAATTTCTATGGAATATACTGATAATGATAACTACCCATCAGCAAATATACAACTTCTTTGTCCAACAAGGTTGACAGTAAAAGAAAATGCGCTAAACAGCATTTTGCAAAATTATTAAGACCTGAACACCTTGTGGGAATTGGGCATAGAGAATGTCACAGACACTACAATGAAGGCGAGAATATGTGGAATACATGAAAGGTTTTGATTTCTATTTCGGCTTGGAATTGGGCGAACTGCTACTTTGTCATGCAGATAGCCTAAGTGCAACTCTGCAAAACCCAACATTGTCAGCTATGAAAGGCCTAGCAATAGCCAAAACGACCATTTCAACTCTAGAGAATATGCAAACCGATGAGTACTTTGACATGTGAGAAGTCGTGAATAAAGGAGCATCAGAACTTTACCTCAAAGAACCTTCTCATCCATGCTAAAGGAAAATACTACTAAAAATTCCAGAATGTTCAGAAGCAGGATATTTTCATTCTACTCCCAAAGATTATTAAAGGCTAGTTTCCTTTGAGTCAATTGATCAAATGATGACTTCTTTGAAAAACAGATTTAACCACCCTGACTACCAAATGTACATGAAAACTGAACTTAAGTATTACTCAAATCTATCCAAGGAATCGAGTGTATCGAAGAATTTAGAGCTGTAATAAACTTTTACAAAGATGATTTCGTGCAGGAGCATTTGCAGGCACAATTACAAGTTTTATCTCCTAACATGGAGCACAACCAATCTGTGAATATCCATGATGTTGTACAACTCATCTATTGATTTGAATGGTTTATGCATGACTGCATGGTGGTAAATCATACAACAATAAAAGAACAGGTCAAAGACCAAACTATTTTTTAATTTGCATGTATTTTTAGAATAATATTTTTCCTAATAATAATGAAAATTAATATCCAAGTATAACTTACTATGCTTCTTTTGTTGTTTGTAGGACATTCAAAATGGATTGTCCATTCAAAATTAAGATTAGTTACATAGGATGGGCAATTTTTGAGTGTAACTGAGTTTATCAAGGAATATACACATGTATTGAACAAGGTAATTACATACATTTCATTGGTTTTAAATATGATTTTGGAAAGTTTTTTTGTGCAAATGTTACATCCTAGGTGGACAGAGTTCACTATTGTATACAGTATATTATATCTATTACGTCACTGTACCCTCTACCTTGTGCGGCTTACATGTTTATTAAGCAGGTA
>JAYRBW010146688.1:0-36542 GCA_036023295.1 Invenusta paracnida | reverse complement strand
ATTATTCTTGCAGCTTGATTTTGTACCACTTCTATTCTATTGATTCCTGATTTGCTAGCCGCAGTCATCCAAGCTGCGTGTATTATAACTAGTAGACATTATCAAAGAATTAAACGTTATCATGGAGTTGATATTAACATAACTTTATTTAAATTATTTACTTTTTACATTCATAACTATGTTTTTTAAAGTCAGCAGTGTATAGCTTTAAATTTAATATATTTATTTTTAATTAGATTCACAAAAAATCTAACGTTTAATAACTTGACGCTGATATTAACATTTGACGTTGCATTTTTATGGTTTCCAACTTAATAAATACTTATTTTATTTGATATTTCTCGTTTTATACCGTTTGTTATTCTAGGACTGGAAGCGTCGCTGCCAAATTAAGTTCAACTATTATCGTGCGATGGCCTATTATTTTATGGGTTCGGCTGCTGAAGAAACGAAGAAATACGGTGAACAGGTCGCCTGGTATACCGCCGCATTCAAAAAGCTTCAGGAGGTTGAAAAACTGGCTAAAGATGTCAAGGATCCGGGCCTTCATGATTCCATTCAATTTGTTCGTGACGTTATCGGTGGAAGGTAATTAACAATCAACAGTGAATCCTTTTCTTCTATTGTATTTTAGTTATATAGGTTTATTGATATTTCGATGAATTAATATGTTTACCATGATTTATCAAGAAATATTTTATTTAGTAAAATAAATGTATTTCTATCAAACTATCTCACTATTATAATGAAATGTTTGTAAGCCTAGAACGACAGGCGGGCCACATAATAATTTTAAAATAACAAGCTTTAATAATAATAATTAATCACTGTCATTGATCAAATTTGGTAATAATTTAAAAATATAAATAGTAAAATTTAAAACTATGTTTATACGTATGTATTAAGCTGTAAATACCGTCCACACAGGACATTTTTATTAGTGTAGTTTGGTTCATGACATATTTTCAAAATATATCATTTGTTCAATTTCAGATCGGAGAGTTCTAAGAAGGATAACGATTTTATCTACCATGAACGAGTTCCCGATCTCGACTCTCTTCCAGAAATAAAAGGTACACACACAGTTTTACCTATCATTCACGTCAACTTATTTTATAATTATGTCCTAAAATCCTCATAGTAAATATTATTTGATTATCTTATTCTTATTTATTCTTTTTGTACTTTATTCATAAGCGATTGATTTATTTACAAAATATTTACACAGCATATAAAATATATTATATTGATTATTTCCTATTCAAATGGAAAATATTAATGTGTATAAATTATTGTTCATTTGCAACAACTTTTTGTTATTGTCACATTTTTTTAGTTATCCACAAATTATCCTTTTTCATCAGAAAAGCATACCCTATAACATTTTAAATATTTCCCTTTCCTTTAAATGGAAAAAACGAACAGGCGCTTCCCTAGTGAAAGGCGTATCCTTCAATCCACAAGATCTTGACGTTAGTGGAACTGACATCTTTCACAAACTCGTTCCTATGGAGACGCACGAAGCAGCTTCCCTTTATAGGCGAGTGTTTCGGATTTCTAGAATTCTTGAAAAGTCTTTATTAAAATATTAACTATATCTTAAAGTTTAATAGCTAATATTGGGAACCCTGGAGATATTTCCAATTGTATCTCATTACTTAGTAAGACTTTTGTCTTATAAAATGGAAGAGCAAGTATATATTGAAATTTTATGAAGTGTATTTGTTGAAGTGAACATGTTTCCAATCAGCATAATTCATCATCAGGAAATTAATAATGATGTATTAATAATTCCATGGTATTGCAAATGAGTTCCATAAATATAAAAAACTATTTAGATACAACAGAGTTATGCTCTAATTGAAAATGAAATAAATCTCAAATAATGCAAATATCTACATGTATAATTAATTATCTGGCTTAGAGTGTTATTTTTTGGTCTGTTATTCTTAAATTAGATACGACAATTAGATATACAATTTTTACTGTGTAATATTACCCTTGGTTAGTATTATCTAAAGTTGCATGTATATTATTTAATTGTATTTTAAATTACAAGACTTATACATTTGTCTAAATCTCTATGATTTTTTTTAATAGATTTTATCTTTTTTGCAGCGAAGAGAAAGCTCGTTTCCTTCGAGAAATTGGGGAAGAAGTAGAAAACAAGGATATCGAATTAGAGTGAGTCTATTTTTACGATTGCCTTTTACTATTAAACATATGCTAGTATTAACTTATTTCTATAGATACAAGCAGTGACTATTCGTTTTATAACTTGTTTTAAGCAGTTATTTTCTTTTAATATCTATTCCTATGTTTTATTGTATTGCTTGCACAAAGTTTAAATATCGGTAATCGCCTTTGATGCTAAAAGATGTAGCAGAAATACACCCGATTTATTAAGTCATGTTCCAAGAGACTGAGAAGGATGATGTCAGATTTGGAAGATGGAAATAAATTAATCATAGAGAAACTAAAAAGCGCCAGTTGCTAGAAGAGCTTCAATTGGAAATTAACACAACTTTTAAAACAACGAAATGACACACATGCTGTACTATGTGTGTAACATTATATTCAGGGTATCTAATAATGACATTCACAGAAACGTATTAAAAGATCGGCTTATAATTTGAATATGTTCTCTTGTTATATTCAATTCCACCACTGTTTGTTATGTATAAACCTATAATAACATTATATAGCCAGCGTATTTAGGTTTAATTTGTAATTTGTTGAGAAATTACGAGTAAGAAGGTGTTAGAAATATATACAGAATGTTTATACATTATTTTAGATATAAAAGGAGATACATCTAAACATTCCATTTGCTAATCTACTTAGAGATACTTGTATTTTTGTTTAATTTCACTTTTGATACACGTAGCTACACATATATTATTAGATGCTGTGTTTATATGCAGTGGTTAGTTCATATACATGTATCGTTATTATACAGTATTTTTGTACAACGCAGCTTGTACACTCAATTTTTATTTATTTGGTATAGTTTGTACTTTTAGATGTTTATTCGATTATATTTAGTGTGCGCAACAAATGTATTTGCAACTTATTTGTATAAAAACGCATATTCCAAACTGCTGTATAATTAATATGTGTTATGTATTAAATGCACTATTATTAGCTTATTAAAAGATTTATTTCTGATTTTTAGTTTAGTCATGGAAAGTCATGGTAAAATGAACTGAAAAGTCAGAGAAAATGGGTTTTTTAACACCATGAATTTTTAACTTAAAATTGTAAAATTTTATTATAATTTAAATTAAACCAATTCCACGTGTTATCTATTTTGTTGTTTTAAATTACTTATTAATTGTAATTTTTAGGCAAACAATGTCATCTCTAAACTTGGATCCCGGCGCATTATCTCTGAGTGATCCCCCACTGCCACAGGCTCTGTATGATTGCTGTGCCAAGTTAGGCGTCAAATCCGATCCGGCAAAAGAGCTAGCAGCTCTTATGAAAGGTGAGTAGCTATTGGTATTTTCTTTGCGTTGTATTTACGAGTAATAAGGCAGAGGGAGGAAATATATTGAATTCTATTGATAACTTTACTTGAATATCTTTTCAGATCTTGCTGATGTTAGCGTTGATGTTGAGTCAAAGTTGACCGAACTTAATGACCTAATGGAGTCGGAGAACCAATTGTGTTCAGAGTTTGAGGTAATACTTCCTAAATGATTTTTTGGATGACTTATTTTGATTCATTAAGCTTTTGTTCTGTATATAAGTAGTTATACATTTTATACAAAAGGTTTAAATTAATACACGTGGTTTGGTAAAAGAAAAATTTCTGAGTATTGGAGAGTAAAACTGTTGAATTTCTAACTATTCATTTTTTATAATTTATCCTCAGTGAATGTCAACTATTTAATTTTCTTATTATTTAATAATTTGTATCATTACATTTTATTATTTAACTCTACATGATGTTATTGACTGAACATTAAATATCCTATCACCAAAATTTTCATTGAATTCCGAATATTATTATTATGTAGTCTGTCCTTTCAACGGATTCATATCTCGATACTTCACAGCAAATGTTTGCTATTCCAGAACGTCAAAAAAAAACCTTAAAACGCTAAAGTCCGAAAGAAATCTCTATTGGAAACAAATTGAAAAGTCAAATTACAGTAGCAGTTTTAGTTTTGATATGATAAATTTTAATGAGAATATTAAACAGAGTTCATTGTGTCAGTTTTAGAGTAAATATGAGTAATATAGTATTAGTTCATCTACACTATCCCTCTACTCTCCTTAGTATGCGATTTTGTTGCAATACGCTATTTGTATGAAATAAGAAGACAACTAACAATAAACTAATTTATGATTGAAACAGTTGCAATGCTGCGCATTAGTTAATTAAAGAAATGATTATTTGTATATATTTTATTTATAGAATAATAAGCATTTACTTCTACTGTTTTAAGAATTCAAAATTTAATTAAAATATTGTTTTCAAAGTACACATTCTATAGTTTTCTTCCGTAAATACTTTCTTCAAACATTACTTACATTCGACCTTCTCTCTGCCCAGAGCACCTATGGAAAGACAGTTCCTCTGTGGAGATCAGGTGTCGAGATCGCTCGAATTCGACAAGAACAGACAGAGTACACACGAACCTTGGAGGAGGCTCGCAGATCCAACCTGAATCTGCGCGATGCTCTGGAATCCTGTCTGGCTGATCTTAAAATCCTCTGCCAGCCTGTCGATGCTATCAAGAGTCAACTACCTTCTGTTGAAATTTTCAAGGGTATGTGTACTTTACTTTGTATATTTGTCAATGTCTAGTTGAAGAGATACATGTTCATATTTTGAATTTAATGTGCTACAATTTCAGATTCTTGTTATTTTATCTTTAAGATCATTTCGGTATTTTCTTTAATACATCATTTATTTCAAAATATATTTGTTTGTTTATTTATTTTTATTCTTCAGAAGATCCTGAGGCTCAAGCTTTATTAACTGAAGTGCATCGTTTACTCGAAAAAGTGGATGAAATGCGCAATCAACGACAAGACCTATTTACAGAACTGCGAAACAAAGTTCACTCGGACGATGTTGTGAAATCGCTTTTAGCAAATCAGGGATCCGATATTGGCAAAATGTCAGAGCAGCAATTGTTTGCGGAGAGTCTTAAGAAGCATGAGGGAAGTAAAACTCTGATTCAACAGAATATGGCGGCCCAGGAGAATATTTTGCGTGCATTAGTTGAACATAATGCTAACTTGGCACCAACTAAAGAGAAATTGATTGATACCAAGGAAAGGTATGTTAAATGTATTTTATTAAATGTTTTTAAAACAATTTTAATAAGAAATATTTTAAAAATGTTTTAATTGTAGGCGGAAAGCTGAAGTTATTCGTTTGATTGCTTCCTACGAGACTTACTTAAATTTACTTACAAAGTGTGAGGAAGGTCTACACTTTTACAGAACATTACTTAATAAGACTGAACAGCTTTTTGGGTCACTTAATAAGCTCACGAAGGCATGTGAAACAGAACGCGAGCTAATTCCAGCCAGGTCTTCTCCAAAAAGTAAAACAATAATTCACTCTTGCTTTCTCATTAACCCTTGAATTGTTTCATAATTTATATAATATGTATACGTATTTCTTTCAGCTTCTGTCTCCGGAAGTCCAATACATTCCCCACGTACTATGTCGAATTTTACGGCGTCGACTATGGCCATGGATGGTACAATGGCCGATTTTGCTCCGTCAATAACGCATGGTGGTCCTCCTAGATTGAAAGATTATCTACCCTTTATGAAGCCAGAAACATTTGGAAATCGAGATGCTGGTTCTACGAGATCAAGAAGTAATCCGAGGAATACACCAAGCCCTGTTCTTACACAAGTTGGAAGGGGTCCATCTCCAGTACCACAAAGTCAGTATTCTCCATCTTCAGCTTACGCCATGAATATGTCACAGCCTGTAAGTATGCATCAGAACATGCCAGGTATGATGCAGCAGCAACCTAGAATGATGTCGCCGCAGAAACCTGGAATGATAAATCAAGTTGGAATGAGTCAGCAACAACCAGGCATGCCGGGTCAGTTTGGAATGAACCAGCAACAACAACCCGGAATATTGAATCAACAACAAACAGGAACAATGACTCTACCTGGAATGAGCCAACAACAAACAGGAATGATGAATCAACCGGGAATGAATCAACAACATACAGGAATGATGAATCAACCTGGAAGGAACCAGCAACAAACAGGAATGATGACTCAACCTGGAAGGAATCAGCATCAAGCCGGGCTTATGGGTCAGCATGGAATTAATCAACAACAACCAGGAATGATGAATCAACATCAACCTGGAATGATGGATCAACAACAACCAGGAATGATGAATCAACAACAACCAGGAATGATGAATCAACAACAACCAGGAATGATGAATCAACAACATCCGGGAATGATGAATCAACAACAACCTGGAATGATGAATCAACAACAACCCACCACGATGAATCAACATCAACCTACCATGATGAATCAACAACAACCCACCACGATGAATCAACAACAACCCAGAATGATGAATCAACAACAACCCAGCATGATGAATCAGCAACAACCAGGATTGGTAAATCAGCAACAACCTGGAATGATGAATCAGCAAAAACCCAGTATGATGAACCAACAACAACCAGGATTAATGAATCAGCAACAACCAGGTATGATGAACCAGCAACAAGCAGGTATGATGAACCAGCAACAACCAGGAATTAGGAGTCAAAAACAAACCAGCCTGATGAATCAACCGGGAATGAACCAACAAATGGGAATGATACATCAACCTGGAATGGTTCAGCAACATCAACCTGGTATGCCGAATCAGCAATATCAACCTAATTTGATAAATCAGCAGCAACCTGGAATAAATCAACAACAATCAGGAATGATAAACCAACAACAACTTGCATTTAAAGATCAGAAACATTCTGGTGCTATAAGTCAACCTGGAATGAATCAGCAACAAACTGGATTGATAAATCAACATCAACCTGGAATGATGAATCAACAGGGAACAGGGATGATTAATTCGCAGCAGCAACCTGGACTGATAAATCAGCTTCAACCTGGAATGATGCATCAGCAGCAAACAGGAATGAATTCTCAGCTACATCCTGGGATGATGAATCAACAGCAGCAACCAGGAATCACGAATTCACAACAACCTGGGATGATGAATCAGCAGCAGCAAACAAGAATGGCAAATTCACAACAACAACCAGGAATGATAAATCATCAACCAGGGATTACGAATTCTCAGCAACAACCTGGAATGATGAATTCTCAACAGCAACCTGGGATAATGAATCAGCAACAACCTGTGATGATAAATCAGCAGCAACAACCAGGAATTATCAATTCACAGCAACAACCTAGAATTATAAATCAGCAGCACCAACCGGGAATGATTTATTCACAGCAACAATCTGGCATGATGAATCAGCAGCAAGGAACTAATAAAATTCAACAACGTGGTATGAATCAACATGATAATGGTCAGCCAAATCAGTTTGGAAATCAACAAATTGGTGGCCAGTTTGGTGGTAATACCGGTCATATTCAAAATCAACATCAACAACAGGGACAGTTTCAAAATCCTTCGCATCAAGGACAGTTTCAAGGAAGCTCTCAACAACAAGGACAATTATGTCAAAATCAACCTCAACAGCAAGGACAGTTTCAAGGCCAACTGCAACAGCAGGGGCAATTTAACAGTCTTCCTCAGCAACAAGGGCAATTTCAAGCTCAACAATCTCAGGGTGTAAATCAACAGGCTGGCAATTTTCCAACGCAATCTAACCAAACTAAGCCTATGAGCCAGGATCAAAATCAACAAGGTCAATTTCCAAATCAATTTCAGAATAATAATTCAGCAGCTGTAAAATCAATGCCACCAATATCGAACACACCAGATGTCGCCGGTCAATCTAACTCATGGCAACCGTTACCGCTTGCCCCACGTTCTATTTCTCCACATAAGCAACAACATAATATTCACAATATAACTTCAATAACACCGGAGCAGTCTATTACACCCACCTTGAAAACAGAAAGCAACAGTTCCGACCTGCTTTCAAGTAGTCCGATGGAACCGATTGACGCATCGAAACCTCTCGCCACGCTCACACCTCATGTTCTCACTCGAGAAGACATTGAGGAGCAAAAAGAGGCGGAACACCGTCTTCGTGCTCTCAGCAGTCAACCGAGTAATCCTCTCAATGATAACCTCACTCTGAATCGATTTATTTCCGACGTTGAACGACTATACAAGCGACTGGGCGAATTAGAGGACTTTAACGGCCGTGAACTTCTCGGAATGTGGAAAACCCTGACGGATCGAGAGCGAGCTGGGGGTAGAAGATCGGCCGCTATTGCTAGGCTTTATCAAATGAAAAACAGGAGTCAAGTTCACGTGCCTTGTAAGTGTGACTTTTGGCATCTGCAGATATGCCTTTGAATAATTTATATTTTGTTTATTTTGAAGATGACGATACCCGTGTAATACTCAAGGACACGAAGTGCGACTACATCAATGCAAGTTTTATTGATTTTCAACAGGTAAATGTATATTTCTCAAAGACAATTCTAAATTGCAATATATTTGTTGTATTTACATGTGATCACTTATATTAACACTGAAAAATTGTAGATTTGTTGTAACGATTAATATTTAGGAAACTGGATGATATTTTGAATGAGATTATTTCCTTATTTTGATTTCAGAGTATTCCAGCCGCTTGTCCTCGCTTTTTGGCCTGTCAAATTCCTTTACCCACAACCTTAACTGACTTCTGGACTATGATATTTGAACAGGGCTGTGAAGTAGTTGCCTGTTTAGTTCCTAACAGTGTGGAAAAGGTTAGACATTTTTGTATTCGTTATTAATAGCTTGAATCAGAAGTGGTTAATGGGATTTAAAAATGTATCTGTATAATATATTGCTATCTATCTGCTCATTAATTGTATGTTACTTTTAATCGCATAAAGTTTCCTTTTATTTATTTTATGTCTATTTCCGTGAAAAATATATCTATTTGTGATTTTTATTTTGTTGAATTTCAAGTTGAAATGTTAACCATCCAGTTCGTTAAATACACTGGTCTGGTGTACAATGTTATTTCATTGAATTGTTTTGACTTGTTCATATTATATATTATATTTTACTCTGGATTTATTTTTAAAGTAAGATATTTTTTACAACAAATTTAGAAATTAAGTATATTTGTTTTATTGAAAATTGTAAATTTCAATTTATAAAAAGTTATATGGACTTCTTAACATTACTTTGATAAACTTGTCAGTAATCTTCAGTAATCCCAGTTTCTACATAATATTATTATATGATAAATTGGGACAAATACTCGCAAGTATTACTTGTGTTACTTGTAAGTATTTAACAATAAGTGTGACAAAAAGAATATTTATATCTTGTTTGTACTAAGTTTATACACATTTTTAGAACCTAGATAAATTATTTATATACACATGTGTATAAAAGCATAATTTATTATTATTCAGCACAGTATCTTTAGTCATGATAATATATATGTAAAGTCCAACATTCAAATGCAAGGTCTGAAGTACACCCATTCAGTTATAATTAATATAAAATCGAAAGCTGTACGGTCCAAATGATACATTTATAGCAATATTCAACTAAGAACAACAACACTTCTCTAGAAAACTTATTACACTCGAGAATTATACTATAGCTGATTTTTTCTAGCTAAAAATAAAAATATAATCCCATCATAAAAACAGTTATAAATTCATTAATTTGCAATTACAGATTACAAGATCATCACTTTAATCTGTTTTCTATACTGGTATATTATAATAAACTAAACAATAATTTTTTGTGTGTAGTCTGGATCATCATCGTTAGTAGATCTATCAGGGTAAAAATCAAAACATCAACAGCAAACAATAAATAACATAACTACGATTGATCATTGCGGCTTGTCACATTCATTTAAATATAATTACACCACATTATCGTATCAAATCATAAAATATTTACAAATTATAAAATCAACAGACAAATAATTTAACATAATAAGTTATAGATTTTATATCCGCCGCATATTAGCTATTTAATTTTTTAATTACAGTCAAATGTGCAGTTATAGATAAGTATTGGTGAACTTTACATTTACGGAATGAAATAAACAACAATATACCAATACTATATGGATTTTAAAGGCAGTAATGAACCTTACTGGCCGTCTAAAAATATTACTGCCGCCTCTCAATCAATCAATTAATTCTTTATTGTAGTAAATATATTGAATCAATATTTGTTTTAAAATCCTGAATAATAGTAATACTATATGGATTTTGCAGGCAGTAATGATCCTTATGGCTTCAGCAGCTACGCGGCTTCAGCCATATTGATCATTACTGCCGGCTAATTTAAAATTTAAACATAATATTGACGATTAAAATCCTGAATAATAATGATTATAAGCAATTTGCATGTCCACCGAATATATCTATTTGCAACTTTAGTAAACTTAATATTAAAAAAACATTTGCTTACACTTACAAAGACAAATAAATTGAATTAATTTACAATTTGTTGAAATTGTTAATACTTTAAAATTACTTTATGCTCATATCATGATAATATTATGTTTCCCACCCGTCTTCGTATCGGTATAAAAAATTAACACACTGCTTCATGATAAAAACATTGTTAATTTATTAGTCATAAATTTAATGATATGATAATATACATACATATATTAATGTATTGTAACAACAATATTCATTTAAAAAAATGTCCATCATTTCCATAAACCAATTAATCATATACCTAAAGTTATAAAAGCAATATAAGGTCCAAAACTTCGATAATTACATTTATTTGTTAAATAAGTTTACTTTATTATTATTCATGAATATTCCCGCTCCATCTGCCCTCTTTGTAGGTATCCTATCCGATGCACTGGCCCGCTAATAAGGGGGAATCACGTCAATTTGGCCCTTTAGAAATCACCCTCCAGGCCGTGAAAGACCGCGAGCGATGGACAGAACGGGTTATGACGCTCAAACACAAACATACTCATCACTGTCGCACGCTAGTCCACTTCGTCTTCGATGAGATGTCGCAAATGTGAGTGCTTGCTTCTAGAAAATTGTTCCTTCATATAATCTCACTGAACTTAGGTTGAACGTTTAACATAATATATTTTACCTCAATACAACAAATATGGCATTCAGTTCTTACATGAATAAAAAGCACCCTGATTTTTTAACGATTCAGAAACATTTTTGTTTTTAAACTGCATGCTGTAGTTTATCAAGTAAATTTAGTATAAGTATATATTTGTAAGTACATCAGTAGTAGTATAACCTCAACATTGTTAGTATAGTCATATACGCATAACAAGTTAATTGTCAATTATTTTATATTTAGCTTATTTTAGTAATATACTAAAAGCGTATTTGTTATGATTTTCAGATTGCCTCACTCAGTAGATCAGTTTACTGCCTTTATCAATGAACTTCACGTTTTCTACAAACAGCAAAGAAACCCAATTAAACCAATTGCTGTCATATGCGAGTGAGTATTTTGTACTTCAGTCATAAAATTGATAGATCCGATGTTCTTCAACACCACTGTGTTATTTACTTAAATCAATGTAACGGTTTATTCTTGTTTTTATATAATTTTTTCAATTGTCCAGTTTTTTTATTATTAATTTACTATCTTATTTATATTTTGTTTTAATCAATTATTTATTCATCACTTCATACATGCTACTAATATTTTTGTTCACTGTCTATAAAGTTTCACTCCAGAATATATTTTGCAAGCGCCTATTAACTTAATAAAGAAATTATCATTTTTATTTTATTAACCACTTGTAAATTTTTGTGAAAACTTCGTAGTGGATTTTATATGATAGTTTCAGTATACATTCTTTAATATCGTTATGCATACCATTAATATCAAGAAATTATTATTTAATTTCTTTATACATACAATTAGTACCAAAACAAGCTGAAGGTAAGACATTTAATCTAATTGAAAATATTGTTTTTAATTATATTGTAGATTTTCTATAAGCGTTTTTGTGCAATGGTACTCTAAAAATACATTTCTATTGATTCATTATGTCATACTAACTCCCCATTTTCAGTAACTTATAAAAATATTTAATACCTATAAATGTTCACTAAAAGTAATGTTATCCGAAAGTGAAAAATAATTAAGATTGGGAGTAATCAATCGATAAATTATCAAACTATTTGTACACTACTTACCAGTAATAAACATTATTTTATCATAATAATTTGTTTTATACATTTTTTTAAATTTAAGTGTCGGAAGAAGTTAGCATAGTTTATACCCAACCAACTTCCACTTTATTACAGAGGTGGTCCGATATGTCAAAATGTATTTAAATGTACAGAAATGATTTCCTAAAAAACTATGTGTCAAAACAAGTCTTTTTTTAAATCCATGTGTCAAAATGTAACAAAGCTTATTAATGTTATGAATACATTTTGATAATGAATAAATTATACTATTTTTTATAGTATTTATAAATCAAAAGTTATATGTATTTTTAATCTATAGCACCGTTTCTTAACCTTTATATTTGTAATTCCCCCTTGTTGACCATCAAATATAAATGCCCCTTTCATTTTTAAAAGAAAATTCTGTGAGTTCCAAAACCATTTTTAATGGTATTTTGGTTTTACCAAGTAACAAATTTGTAATATTGTAAACAGGTAATATTATAAAATATAAATCAAATAATAGTCATAAAAATAATTAGATTTTAATAAGATTTCTGCACTTAATATCAGGACAAATTTCCCACCTGAAATTTTTTAACATTCCCACCAGGGTGAAAATTGTCTCCAGTTAAGAAAGAGTAATCTATAGTATTACCCATATAGAGTAGAGTACACACAGAGAAACGACTCTAAGAGTTTTGCTATGGACTGTGACTTAAACATAAATAAAATCTATATTTTGAGTTACAAGTGAACCACAATTACGATGAATACATAACATAATTTTATAATTATTTTATTAATAAATTACTCAATATATTAGTACACGTATTTGTATACGCTATGGTATTACCAAAGAAATGAGAGTTAGATAGAAGCAAAGAGTTTAGATAAAACAATAGTTGTAATTCTAATGTCTTTGGATAGAAGTGACACGGCTATGATGACTCATCGAAATTTAGTGAGCAAGCATCGATCGGCCCTAGACTGGGAAATTCCAAAGCTATTTATAGACTAACACGTTTAATATGGAAAAATGAGACGAATGTATCATGATTCCGCACAGATTTCTTAGCTAAGGAGAAATAATTTTATTAAAATTTTATATCATTCGAAAGCTAGAGATCTATATTTTTAAAATATGTAAACTAAAAACTTGTAGCTACTATTACATTTAAACTAGCTTATTGTGGTTGTTTCCTAATGGAGTCACGTGATTTTTCGCAGCTTTATGATTGGATGTCTGGTCTTACTTCGTAGCTGATGTTGTATACTATTAGGCTTGCTGTTTCGCTTCTAATTAACTCCAATTTCTATGAGTATTACTACATTTTAAATTTTGTTACATCTTTTAGTATGTAATTATGTTACAATAAAGACATTGTTAACTGAAATTATACCTTTTTATTTGTATTTACTGAATAATGTGTTCTTTTACAATAATGACTTAAGATATTTGTAAAAAGCCTTCGTAAGAATGTGTCAAAGCAACAATGTGAGCGGACTACCCCAGTTATTAACTCTTCCACTGAACCTTATATCTACTTTTTCTAACTACGCCATTACTATAGCAATGGATGCGGTCCCGCGGGTTTGCTTATTGCATTGTCAGCCGGCTTCTTTTTGATGGAGCAGCGCGGCGAGCTGCCCGACCTTTTGGAGATTGTCAGCTTCCTCTGGCGCCAACGGGCCAGTCTTCTGGAGGACAGGCAGCAACTTGCCTTTGCCTGGAGAGTTCTCGCCCATCAGGCCAGCGATATTCTCGTCAAACGTAAGCACTCCCCGGCTTTGTTTTATTGAAACAAGACAAAAGAATCTACCTAAAATCATTTAATTTAATAGTCTAGTAATTTTATATCGTTTTCGTATTTACTAACCTTTTTTGAAATAAAAATATTTATACCACAAGATCCTGTAAATTCCAAGCTCAATTTAAAATATTAATTTTTTGCTTAATATATATTTTTCTTATCTCTATATATAGAGATAACAAAGATATATATTAAGCAAAAAACGAATAAAACTAACTACTTCTTACATAAATAATATATTATTCATATAAGAAGTAGTTAATTTTATTTGTGTTTACCAACATTCATTTAGAATCTGTTATTAAATTATTATTTTAATAAACAGTTTTCCGACTTATGGAGTTATATTAAATCCTAATACAATTTGTTATAATACATTTTTATTTTAGATGTTGTTTAAAAGTCTGTTTAATTTTATTACTTTATACGAGTAATAATTCATACACGGATTTTAATTCGATTTTGAAATATATTTTATACTATTTATTTTCAAGTATTAAGCATCGCTGAGCTTGTTATAGTTTATTTTTATCTCGAGTTTTTAAAAATATGTATTTTTGTTTAATAAGGTGTGTTTTATTAATGAATTATGTTATTCTAATAGAATATTAGAGTAATAGAATATTTTATAGACCTTTAATTTGTTGGGTTAAAAATCAAATTTTCTTAACCAACTTGACTAGATGAGTAATTGATATCTTAATAAAGGAGCAAAGAATACTGCATTTATTGAATTAAAGTTTATTTAGTTCTTATGCTAGAATACTTTTAGACAATTTGTACGTTTCTTATTTTTGCACCAATTGTCTCTCTTCCACAGGCAACATAATTGTGGGCCCAGGCAGGAATTCCGCCCCCCGACAAGCCCAACAACAGTTGAGTACTGGCAGCAACACTGTCACCCCTGTTTCCCTTGCCGACTCACTCTTCTCCACTCAGACTGTCCAACTTGCTGACCTCAGATCTGCTGTCGATCGATGGACTATTCGACGTAGTTCGGATGCATCCTCCACTCATGTGAGCTCCCTACTTTGACCATCTTCTAGGATATTTGTAATTTTTCTTACAATTTTATCAATGCTGCGTTGCAGAATAATTTAATCATTAATTAAATATGTTAAATATTATTATCTTCTATTAGTACATACTACCACAATATACTTACAACGTAATTTTATTTTACTAAAATTAGTTATTAAATCGGTCTAGTATATATTATTCTAATGTAAATGGAGGCATTAAAAAATTCATTCAAATTTAAATGAAGTTATAATATTTTTCTCCGTTTATAATGTAAAGATTCATGTACTATGGATGTAGTATCAATTTATTCACTTAATACTGGTTAAAATGAGCGATATTACTTTGACCATCGCATATACATATTATAATTAAATCAAATGGTACTCAAGTTAAATACGATATGTTATACATAGACTCACAATACTAGAATATCTGTTGTGATAGATATATTTTTTTAATTAAATGATTGAAAACAAGTCGTTTTATGTATTATTTTTTAAATTATTTTCTTTTTTGAAGTTAGAATGCACTCTGCGATATTAACAAAGGGTTTTTATTTGTTCCTATTTAGACTCCTTCTGGTACAGGCAATTCTGAAGGCGATTTTAAAGCGGTTTCCGACGTCACCCAACAGGCATCCCAACCATCCAACAACCAGCAGTTGCCGGCAGCTAACGGTAGTAGTGGCGGTAGTGGGGCTTCTTCCCTAACAACATCAAGTGGGACCAAGCAGACGAAGACCGGCTGTGTTCTAAGCGACTTGCCGGCCTCTTTGGTGCATCTGGGGGATCCTGACAAACTCGAGCTGACTCCAGTGCCGCCCGACAAACGCCGAATCACCCGACGGGATTTCGTGGATGGAGTGGATAAAAAGTCTGACTCTCTGACTGTCTGCAATGATCCTGGCGATCCATTTAAGTCTATTGATCCTCTCTGGAGCATGAAAAAGAATTAACTGTTTCTTACTTGCACGTTGCATGCCTTTTTCTGTCCTAGCTGTGGTACCCTTTTTGTTATCTCATTGTTAGCCTCACTCACGTTTATATTTATTGTTGTTACCATTATTGTAATACTAAATTGAAGGTCCATTGCTGTCTACGTAATTATAACAACCACCCATATATAATCTTACAAAATTCCACGATTTTCAATATATATTCAGTGAATTACGACACTTGTTCAAACGCTTATTTACTTGATATGATTATTTCAGTTACAATTATATAATTTACTGGTCATTGCACACATTATCTACATTGACTACTCTTAAAATAGTGTTTTTGTGCAACTATCTATCCTTATGCGTGATATTATGTTATAATTTTATTTTACTATCAGCATAACCAGTATAACAATAGTTTATAGTCTCTGGCTATCTTATTCCTATTAAAAATATCAATAGTGTTTTATTTTGTTTTGAATGCATTTGTGATCCAGTGCAGGTAATTTCGTTGAGTCAATATCTATATTTTCGTATTCGTTAATACATTTGTTCAATATTATTTTGCAGTGTAGGGTGAATCTTGTTCAATAAAAACTGCAATAAAAGCTTAAATAACTTATGTTGCTTGCTTTATCTCGCTCTTGATATTTTTTATCCATTTTTGATTGCATTTCCAGATCCGCTTATATTATTATATATACTAATATAATTTAAGTCATGCAATCTGATCCTCACAAGACTTGACCCACTGCCCTGCGCTTTTCACTTGCCCCTTTCTGCACACTATATTTGTCATACTTGCAAATGCTAATTGCAGTCTGAAATGTTTCTCAGCTATTATGTTGACTTATGTCACTTTTCTTGTATTTGACGTGTGCGTGTACATTATCTACGTATGTACCTAATACTTATTCAGCTAGCACCATCGCTCATAGTATATCATTTAAGAATATGTTGTATAGTGTCATAAGACCATTGTATGAGACCATAAGGATTCCAAGCCTATTTATTACTAAAAGTTTTAATTATTTGTTATTTATTATACCGGTCTCACGTCACATTCAACACATAATTGTTATTTTATGAACTTCCCAATTAACCAATTAACCCTCACTTTCGAGATACATATTATAAATGAATCATTCTGACTTGTCATTTTGTGTTATTATATATTATACTTGTATAACTTTTAGTCTTTCATGCCGTATACTCTTTTCTATATTATACGTAAGATTTAATTTATGACTGCCTTTTTTCTCAATTGTTTGTTTCTCTGTAGGCATTACAAAACATGGTTCCATCGCTTACATGTTGGTTTTCTAAGTTTTAGATATTATTGATTTAAAAATATACCTTATTATAGTTAAAGGTTTATTTTACTTAAATAGCTTTTATCATCCTAATTTACTATTTTAGATGGGGGCAATTAAGTATTTTTTCTATCTTGTAAATTATGTAATATATGTATACGTATGTATATTTAATAATAATCTTATACGCAGAGTATAGATATACCGCCAAATGATATATAACGCTATGTTACAAGTTTTTTTGTTTAAATAAGTACTATAGTTACGTTCATGATCAGATTTAATAAGAAAGCTGGCGTTTCACAGAATCTTATTGGTTATGAATTATCTTTATTTTCAAAATAATATAGTTTCGATTATTAATATTTTCAGTAAAATAGTATATGTATTTATTAGGGAAATCCATATATATATAGGGAATTGAAACTAGTCAAATTGAGAACCAATTTATCGTAATAAGTTGTGTAAAGATTAAATCTTATTTTTTTAAATTCTATACACTAATAACTTATCACAAAGTTGCAAACTTTTTTTTAGTTTAATAATAATTATATAAAACCTTTTTTGTACATAAGGATGTAGCTATATATTACCTATACTGACGGTCATGTACGCGTCGTATTTTATACCTGGTATAGTTGATCATTTATTGTATTGAATTTGTTTATGAAGTATTGTAATATTTAAAAACAATTTTGGTTCCAATACATACCTATTTATGCTATTTTATTATACTACTTATAAAGTTTGAAATCGAAAAATAGAATATTCCATGTTTTACGAAACTATTTCATATATATTAAAATCTAATAATTGTTTAAACTTATAAATTTTCCCTGTAATTAAATTCACAATCTTCAATCTATAACTGAATTTATTCTGCGCTGACTCATGACCAGACTTTAATTATTTATCTATGATCTATTTAATCATAGCTAAATAATTAAAGTCTGGTAAATTTTAATAAAATTCAGATGTGGACACTAGTCTAGATATTTCTGAGTAAGCTCACTATTTATTCATTACTCTAATATTAAGTATGTATATATAAAGATATATTGATTAATTTCTATAAATGAAACCACTGAGTAGTGTACGATAAACAGTTTTTTCAACTGTCAATACTCAGTAGATAAAGCATTGAGGAAATTCTTCTAGAAATATCTATTTCATAATAATGAATTTGTATTTTCTGATAAAATGTAAATATCTGTCAAGAGAACTGACAATAATAACAATTATATAGATGAATTAAAAAAATCGAAATTGATCCCTTAGTAAAAAAATGACATGAGCACCCTTTCAAAAGTAGTGTATTTTGTTCACGAAAACTTGACGATTACATTAGCATTGAATATACTCTATAAGTACCATTCAGAAATTAATCTATTCTTCTTATAACACTAACAGTATTGTCTATAGAACTGCGGTAACATCACTCATTGAAATAGATATCGTTTAAATAACATGTTTAAATACATGTATCTATATAAGTAAAGCGTGTTGGTTAGTTTTATATTTTAGCATGCTATCTTTTTTGTAATTGATCTACCTTTACCTCATTCCATATCTGTTTGATTTATAAAAACGTATTTATCACAATTAATTTTATTTTGGCGTTTTTTAAGCATGATTTTTTCTGATGTATAGTTGTCCTTTTTATTAGATAAATCTTTCTTGTTTTAAAATGGCACCCACGTTTTCTTAATTAAAATGTAAACCTCTTTAATAATTTAGAGACATGAATATAACCAGAAATTCTGCAAATAATATAATATGTAACTAGTGTACAATACAATCTTTCTGATAAATCAATAGGAAATTTTATTACTTGCTAAAGTAGTGTAAAACAAATAGAATAAGAAGAAGCTGCAATTTATAACTTTTATTTTACCTAAATGCTCAACCTCGTCAGGGGTACGTCTAAAAAGCTGAAAGAAATTATACTATAAATATCAGTGAGAGATTACATCACCAGATTATAACAACAGAGTATTATAGTATAATCTGGTATCTTTTCAGAGGTACACCTGAGAAAATTCGAGTTAAATAAAAGTTCTTAATTTCAGCTTCATGTTGTTTCTCTTTTTCTAAACTATGCTGCCAAAGAATAAGGCATACATACTCATTTACTAAAAGTAGTCTAATTAGGAGTTTAGAATTTAATGATTTTCAAATTAAAAATTCTGCGCCAGAATTTCACTCTTTAAATGAATCAAATTGTTGCCGTCAAAGAGTTAACGCTAGACAGGCAAAAGCTCCTCCAGTTAGTTAGTTATTTAATTTCTATAGCATCAGTCAGGCAAGCTACATCGCTGACGATCTTGTTCTAGGCTTGAGGATACTACCGCATGGTCTAATTGATTTCACACTTAAAACAAAAAAAAATATTCTTCATAATATGGATTTTCGTTCTTACAGATTTTATTACATATTGAGAATCAAGGCTGAAAGAATTGTTCATGGAATCGCTGCTTATCAAATTATATGTTGAGATCTATAGTTTTTATTTTTACAAAATTTATTAAAATACATGTACATTAAATTTTGTGCAACCAAAAATTAAGATGCAAGAAATGGTTAACTTTAAAATGTGTAGATATTAAATTGTATTGAAAGTATAGCAAATATTTTTTGTATAGAAGTATTTTATTCAGCAGATAATTCACTAGAAAAACACCCTGATTCTATTTGTCTGTGGGCCAGAACATGTTTCGGTACCCCAAAAAAGGGAGTCTAAGAGTGTTATACAACGTTAGAAAGCTTTTGATGTCTAGATTGTAAAATGTATGATAGACATCACCATTTAGTAACTGGAACAAATTATTTCTATTGTTTTTTAAATGCATTTTTATTATATTTCCAGCAGACTGCAATGTATAAATCCATAGTTAGTTTCATTGCGGTCTGCTAAGTTACTATTGTCTATGCCACAAAGTAGTATCAATAGATATACAATGTTTTGTGCTTTCTTTGGGCTTATGAATATGGTTCATCAACTAATTTAAATTTATTCTTATTAATTATTTAAATTCTGCTTACTTCACTAAACTCATTAAAAGAATTAATTTAAATATTTCCAAAACAATAGTAAAACATTAAAGGAAACGATTTTTTATAAGCTGGATTTGTATTTAAATCTATTCAATTATAAAAATAAATATATAATGTAACATATACATGCTGTTATACTACATATATACAATATATATAGCACTGTGTAGTTGGAAATTTTAATTTAATTTAAGTTAGACAAAGAAATTAAGCAGTAAATCCTTCAGTTGACTGGTTTGGGAATTATAATATCAGCCCTCATTCGAACATGCAAACTAGCAATTGTTAAGTGGAATTGCTTATCATTAAACTACATTTCCATGTAAAAATTTGTCTGAAATAGTTGTTCTCTATTAAGTCTTTGTCTTTGTTTTCGTATATGTATATGTATATATGTATGTATGTATATTACACGCAGATCTCATCGATCTATCTAAATGCATCCGATGCGATCCTGGCGATTACTGCGACACCCCCGGTCTCACAAAACCCCGAGGTCAGTGTGACCCGGGTTATGTCTGCTGGATTGGAGCCAAAGTCTCTGCGCCCACTGATGGTATTACCGGATCGATTTGCCCAGCGGGTTACTACTGTCAGAAGGGGAGCTCAAACGCCACCATTCGCCATTGCCCTCTGGGCACCTACAGCAATCAGACGGGGGCAGTGAACGACCAGGATTGTCAAGATTGTCCACCGGGATTTTACTGCTCTATAGTGGCCGGTGGGGCACCGACAGGGGAATGTGAGAGTGGATACTACTGTACAGGTCGTGCAGAGAATGCTCGACAACATGTGGCACCACCGGGTTAGTTTTGAATAGATATTGTTTAAAAATAAAGCATAGCAAGACATTGAGAATACGTAAATAACATGAAACAATTATATAAAAAGACTAAAAGTCAATTAAATGTATGTAATATATGTATAGAAAAAAAAACATGAATAAGTCGTATAAAGCTACAACAATGTATGTTCAAAATTTAGACCGATATAAGCATACAAAATAAAAATGGAAGAATGTAAATATTTCACAAGATGCACGAATTTCAAAGAAGAGAAGAAAAAACTAAAGGGGGACAAAGATTACTAAAGATTACTATTACTAAAAATAAAGTTCAAACAAAGAAGTTTTTATGATTGGAAAATGAAGTTTTAAAAGTATGATCAAAATTTAAATACATAAATACGATTAAAAAGTATTTTTATAACTATTCTTGTGAGTAATAAATATATTTGTGCTGAAGTATAAAATGCTTTTTAGATTTTATAATATAATTATCGAATGTAATTATTTTTTAGCGTTCTATTACTTCTTTGCATAAATATCCAATTATGAGAATCTTCTAGTTACAAAAAGCAATAAACCTTCTTGAATATAAATACAGGCTTCTATTCGCACAACGGCTCCACATTGGCTCTGCCATGTTCTCTTGGCTACTATAACAATTTGGATCGTCAGGACTCGTGTAAGATCTGCGATCCGGGCTCCTACTGTGACAAAGAGAACATGACAGCTGCCGTTATTTGTGAACCTGGAAAATACTGCCCAGAGGGATCAAAGTTTGCTCGACTCTGTCCTCCAGGAACATTTAGCGATCGGTGAGGGAAAATGTATAGACCGTATACATGTATATATATATGTTCTGACTACTTCTGTACTGGCTCTGCATAGTAGTTATATCTTACCGAAAACTTTATTTACCATATACCTTTCTTTTAATTAGAATCACAATGTATGTTATAAGTTTTATAATGAAATAAGGTTGATCTAAATTGGTCATCAATTAAAGCAATTTAATTAATTGATAATTTTTATTAACATTTTGGTTCATGAAAAGGATTCATTTATATTATGTGACGCTGTAATGTTAAAAATTGATTATTGTAACGCTATAGTGAAAAATCGTTTGAAAGCGACTTGAAATAATTCTAATTTATTAAATCATAGTTACTAGCATTATAAATCAATATTACTTTTAAATTATTATTGTACAAATAGAACAGTCTTCTCGTAATTGCCAAAGTGTTTATCAATTAATTTAATTTATTCAATTTGCTTTATATATATATATAAAGGCAAACAAAAAAGAAGTGATGCAGAAAACAGTACCAATAAATGTATATACAGAAATTTTGTAAATGTCAATGTATTTATAGTTCATCATTTCTGTTTAGTAGGAGTGTCTTGCTTGCTGATATATACATATAGTTAATCTATAACAACTATAATGGAATATAAACGAAAAATTGACAACATTTTATCTTTCGTTGTTTTAGAAAATTCATCCTAGTTTAACGACGCTAAATTATTTACTTATATAGCAATTTACCATAGCCACAGTTTAGTTACATTTATATATTTATTTAATTTTATAATCAAAATTATAGTAACAGTAATTATTAATCTAGGTACATATTGTATTCTTTTTTATTTAATACAATATTTAATTTATGTTAGATTTTACTATTAAACTAATTTGAATGAACATTAGTTTTTTCCTCAAAGTAATGTAGCCAAATTAAAGAAACAATGTGAAGGAATCTGTAATATATTCTACAGTATATACAAACGAATTAAACAATTAACGCTTAATTATATTTTTCGTTGAATACGAAGCTTATCTCCTTTAAGTTCAAAAATTGTTGATGCCATTTCATATACTAATTTCGAAAATATATAAAAAAAGCTGAAAGATTAGAGTAAAATTCAACAGAAATTACGTATATTTTAAAATAAAATGATATGTTTAAATATTCTTTAGGTATTTATTAGATGGTATATTCTACGAGTAGAATATATATAACATTCATAATATACTATATAATGAAGATGTAAATATAATGCATTTTCGATTAATTGATTCGTTAGTATGCCATTGTAATTTAGTTACAATTAAGTAAGATATTAAGAATATTACATTTAATCAAATAGAAAAGAATTGTATTACAAACTTAATTAACAATGAAAACGTTTTTATTACTCAGATGTATTATTTGTGTATTTGTTGTAATACATATAGTCTCTTTTTTTAAATAGTCATAAAGGTAAGAAAAATTGTTAACAAATTATTATTGATTCAATATCTGTAACTGGGTTGGAGTATTATAGAGCATAATATGCTTAATAAACAAAATATGATCATGCAAATTAACAGATTTATAAAATAAATATTTTACATTATAACTTATATTTTTTAAATGCGTTCTGAAAGGCATACGGCTATTTTACAATTAAAGTATAAAATATAAATATGTATAAAATATATTTTTTGTGATTTTCTGTATATACTTTATTTTGAAACACATATCTTACTAATCATTATTTAGAACAACATATTATAATGCTATAATGTTGCTTCAAACTGTAGAACTGGTCTGAGCAATATAAGTGAGTGCAGTATTTGCACCCCCGGCTACTACTGCCAGAACCGCGGCCTCACAAATGTCACTGGAAGGTGTCGCGCGGGTCACGTCTGTTTCTCAGGAGCACTCTACGACAACCCGGTCTACTTGAATGAGTCGACTACGAACGAGACGCTAGTCCTGTGGGGTGATGTCTGTCAACCTGGGTACTATTGTCCTGAGGGGAGTCACACAATGTATCTCTGTCAGGTGGGAACATTCAATCCTGACAAACAGTCGGTGAGTAATACTAGCTGCAGACCGTGTACTGGAGGCGCATACTGCGATCAAACTGGACTCGCTAATGTCAAAGGTATGTAGAATAAAATTAAGTATTTAAATTATAAAGTAATTAAATTATATATTATTAGCTTCAAATAACCATTTGTGCTAAATAAACGTCATAAAGAGTACGGTTAAGTAATGATTCAATATTATAATTGAAGTAAGCATAACATATAAAAGACTATAATAGTTAGTAGAATTATACTTATAATAATGTTTACAAGTGGAAATACGTCATTTTCAAAAGTAACTCACAGTTCTGTACAATTAAAACGTCAGATAACCCATCTAATTAGTTTTGTATTTATTTTGTTTTTATACATTTGAGTAGATTTTATCGATCGGGTATCTACAGAAGTCAGTGTAATACATACACTATATTTATTTAACGATTTTTAAATATATATTTAAATTTAAATTTTGTTATCAGGATTTATTATATTTAAAATTTACGATTGAGGCTGACATAATTTTAGACAATGATACATTTGATTATCTATTATTCAAAACAAGAAATGAAATTAACCAAAGGATTTCTGAACCAAATAGTTTAAGATTTAACATCGCTTCCGAAGAAGAAATCGAAGATGACATAAAGAGAAGAATCCCCGATAACACACGACACAAAATGAAGTGGGAAATTTCTTTATTTAACAAATGGTTTAATGAATGGAAAATACGAATAACTGGTGTTGGATTGAAAGTTTATAAAGAGATTGAAGAATTTGTCGTAAGTGATTTGGATTTTTGGTTAAAATATTTTTTCTCTAAAGTACGAAATGAAAATAAAGAATTGTACATACCAGAATCGCTAAAAGGAATCGTTTCGATGATCCAACTTTATCTTCGTTCCAAAATGAAGTTGTCATTTTCCCCTTTTAATGATCGTGCATTTCATTTAAGCCGAGAGTGTTTAGATTCTCAAATGAGAAAATTGGCAACTGCTGGCAATGTAAAACCAAAGAAAAGAGCATGTTCAATCGACTTTGACACGGAAGATCAACTTTGGGAAAATGACAGATTTTGTGTGTCAAATCCAAAACAGCTTCAAGCCACACTTATATACCACTTGGCATTCATTGCAGTTTTAAAGCAACGAAAGAACATCGTGACATGAAATTTGGTGAAAATTCTCAACTACAGTTGAAGAAAGACAAGGAGGGATTAGAGTATATTCAATATGTTGAACGTATTTAAAAAAAATCAAATATAATGGTTTAGCTTGCACCCGCATGGAACCGAAGATGAATCGTATCTACGCATATCTTGAAAATAGAAAAATATGTGGAGTCAATCTTTATAAGGAGCACATTTGCAAGAGACTGGAAAATGTCACATGCAAACCATTTTACCTTAGTTCACTTCCAGAAAGACATTTAAAAAGTAATTAATGGTATAAAAATGTTCTACTTGGCATTCATTGCATTGAAGAGACAACGAAATTAATGAAATTGATTTCTAATAATGGGGATGATGAATTTTACTCCAATACCAGTTTAAGAGGAACTGCAAAAAGCAGACTAGTAAAAGCGGGCGTACTCAAAGAAGTTGCTAGCTTAAAAACTGGCCGAATCAGCGATGCTGCCGATCAAACATATATTCACCAAAATTGGTTTAAGAAGAATATGAGTAGTGTTCTATATCATTCGGGATCTTGAAAAGAAATAACGCAACTGTCAAACGAGGATAACATTCCGGCATCATCGACAAGCTATCCAGAAAGAAATACAAAATGAAACAGTATCATGTTTGAAGACTGTCATTTCACCAATTGTATATTTTACCTACCCCTTGACTGCTTTGCATTCTTATTGTACGGGTAATGTAATAGGAAATTATTTACTTGGATAATCTACTAGGAGATTAACTTCTGTATTGATTGAGATTGGTTGTTGTAAATTTTAATTTATCACTATATAAATTTAAATTACCTGTTTATAATCTATTGTATTACCCGCACTAAACTACTAATAATAATCATTGAATAAATATATGTACAATTGTATTTGAAAAATATTCGGTTAAATATTATAGAAAGTTATTTTTTTAAGTTTGTATTATTCAAACTTGTCTATTTAAACAAATATCTTACTAATTAATAATCACATAGATACACTTGCCCTATATTCTAATAAAATCTATTTGTGTGTTCTAAAGAGACTAATATCATCAAGTTTGGATATTTAGAAACTTGATTTATACATTTAATATAAAATAAGGGTGTTTTCAAAAATATAAAAAAATACAAATAGTTTTTTCCAAACATTTTGTTATTAATGAAAAGCTTTCTTATAACCACCCAACAAAATCCTCCTAAACTTATTGTCTCAAAATATTTCAGGACTCTGTCAAGAGGGCTATTATTGTAGCTCTGGAGCCACCTCGGCTACTCCTACCTTAGGAATAACAGGTGGTCCCTGTAACGTAAGCCATTACTGCCCCAAAGGTAGCTCCAGCCCCCGACCTTGTCCAGCGGGTCAGTTCAATACAGCAACCAATCAGTTTTCCTGTCATCTCTGTGAGGCCGGATGGCTTTGTAATGAAGGAACCGCGCCAGTCCCCTGTCCTTTAGGCTACTACTGTCCGGCCAGTCAAATTGGGAATCTAGTCATTATGGCAACGCCCTGTCCAGCTGGAACTATTAACCCCCTAGAAAAGGCGGGGAACGAAACGTTTTGCCGACCCTGTACAGCTGGCTCTTACTGTGCGACTCCAGGTATGACCGGTGGTTGTAGCACACTTGATTGAGTTGTATAACATGTATTTAATTAAAAATATAATAAATACGACACACTACACTATAAAACATATGTTTTAAATTAATTCCCAGAAATCATGAAAGCAGTTATCCAAACTGACAGCACAAGTAATTACGTTAGGGACATCAGTTGACACGAAAGGAAATAATTGTGGCATCTATTTGTTTACATTATATACTAAAACTTCCTTTGTATGTCAATATTTTATAAAATCAAATCGTTAAATCAAATCAAATTAAATATATGTATGTATATTATACATTAATATCAATAGGATAATTTATTGCATAATAGATGTTGTTGTTATCATTCACATCTAACACAGGGTGAGACAGCACAGGACCTGTTTCACTAGAAATGAAATCATTTATCCAATTTTAGAACTGGCCGAATTGTTAGTGTGCTTGCTTGGTAATCATAAGGTCGTTATTTCAAGACTTGATTATGTACTGCTGATGAGACATAAAAAGATCGAAGCCGGTACTGCGCTGTCTTTTTCTGTATTAGAAATCAATTATAAAATAAAACATTATATATACCATTTATTATTGTTTATTTATTAATTATATTCTTTTACTGGCATATACCTGTATAACTATTTAATTCACATAGAAAATGTGTTGTATTTAGGCATGAAACAGGCGGTATTTTTGTTTTTAATAGTTCACTTCATCGGGGTGATTTCCTTGATTTTAACAAAATTATGTCAGACATCATAATTTCTTATATACTTATTACATTATACGTATTTTACATACTTGTAACTCACACTTAACCAACTTGTATACTTTATAAATACTAATCAATGACTGCACTGGTTTCAATTTAATTAGTACACGTAACAAATATATTAAGCTTGTTAAATCTACTTTTTTCGAATAAACTTCAGCATACTTTTAATTGAAAATTTCCTAACATTTTAACTGTGAAACGTTCCTTTATGAAATAACCCCTGCCAAATATAAATACCCCTTTAGGATAACCATATAATAACTTTGTTAGTGACGGCCTTATATGAATAAGGCCGTTTCTTCCGATATTTTATTAATATTAATTATGATAATATACAGTATTTTTACTATGTGTATTGCTACTATAAATATTTAAAAGCTTACAGCTTACTTGCTAAAGAAAAACAATGGTAATAATAAAATTTTATAAATAATATTGTGGCTTCCCATTATGATTTCATACATGGGAAGATATTCATCTGTGAATATCTTAATTAAAAATTTAATAATTTATCAATCATTTAAATTATTTCAAAATTATACATTCGTATAAAAAAATGAGCACATATATTTATTGCATAATTATAATACTAATAGTTTCATTTTAGTTAATTTATTTATCTGATTTTCAGGGTTATCGCAGCCAACAGGTTTTATGGATCCAGGGTCGTGGTCTCTACAAGGTGCCACTGAGCCAGGATACGTACAGACTACAACCAAAGAAGGTTTCTATGGAATATGCCCTCTGGGTAGCTACTGTCCTAACGCAACCTCCACGCCACTAGAATGCCCTCTTGGAACCTTCAGGTACGCTTTTAGAGATTATAGTATATTATATATTGTATATGCAATATAGATTGTGTGTTGCTTACACAATCTGCCATTTTCATAATCAAGGAAATAATGTGTATCGGTATATACCAAATATTTTCGTACCTAGCTGAAAAGGCTTTTCGTATAATTAAGACAACTTTCTTCTGTTATATATAATAAATGACAATTTTATAAAAACAAACGTCACCTGCGTTTTGGAATAAAGTCATAAAGCTAATTTGGCAAATTTTGAAAGTAAAATTTGGAACTTATGAAATTTTCTTAGCACACATTATCCAGTTGTAACTTTAACGGTAATAAATAATGGTTTCACACTAGAATAAAGATAATGGCTTAATGCTAAAAAATCTTTTTTTTATAATAATGAGAAACAATTTTGCGTGTTTCATTATTCTACTTTCAGTAACAAACGTGGAAATACAAAAGAATTAGACTGTACCCAATGTCTCTCCGGGTACGCATGTGATTCTCCAGGTCTCACAGAATGCTTCATAGCCACTAGCAATCGAAGCTGTCGCGTATGCAACGAGGGATACTTTTGCAACACAAGCTCTCCAACTACAGTTCCATCTGAGGGCTCCTCTTATGGCGGACCTTGCCCTACTGGGACCGCCTGCACCAAAGGCCATAAGACTGACTGCATCGCAGGAACCTATCAGAACCGCACAGGCCAGACATTATGTCTGCAGTGCCCTCCAGGTTCATACTGCCCTCCGGCAACAAGTGAACCAAAACCCTGTCCTGCTGGATATTTCTGTAGAGCTGCAGCAACAGGATACACAGAGACCCCTTGCCCAGCGGGTACATTCCAGAATGCTACTGGTGCCACGGATGACACCTGGTGCACGAACTGTCCTGGTGGATACTACTGCCAATCACCTGCCAGTCCGAAACCGACGGGACCCTGTTCACCCGGTTATTACTGCACTGGAAAATCAACTAAGTCTAACTTCACAACAAAAGTCGTCGAAGGAGGACCTTGTGAGATGGGTTTTTTTTGCCCTGAAGCAAGCATCACTCCCAGGCCCTGTCCTGCCGGTCAATACTGCCCGAATAAACTCATGTCAGAGTCGAATTTTAATTGCTCTGCTGGTTTCTACTGTATCGGGAGAGCTATCGACGGAAAGCCCACAGACACAATATCCGGGAACATTTGCAATCCGGGTAACTACTGCCCCTCAGGTGTCACTTACCCAATACCCTGTCCTGCTGGAAGATTTAGACAGGCACCCGGTGGAACCAGTCTTGATGATTGCACCAAATGTAAAGGTGGATCATTTTGCGCCAATTCAAGTGCAACAGAAATTTCAGGAGCTTGCAGTGAGGGTTTCTACTGTCCAATTGAAAGTATTCTTAAAGACGACCCGACAAAAATATGCCCTAAGGGACACTCCTGCCCTGCGGGTGTTGCCAAGCCCAAGCAATGCGAATCTGGAGAATATCAAGATATTGTGGGTCAATCTAACTGTACGGTGTGTCCGAATGGAAACTTTTGTGATGCAATTAATGGACCAATAACTGGTTTGAATGGTACACTTTGTCCTCTTGGTCATTATTGTCCTGCTGGATCCAAGACAGCGCCGCCATGTCCAGTTGGATATTTCAACAATTTGAGAGGACAGTTCTCAGTAGATCATTGTCTGCCATGCCTTGGCGGATTTGTCTGCAATACACCTGGTCTTGCATACCCGTTTACAGTTTGTACCGAAGGGTGAGTTGAAATATATGTATGTATTGTCACTTATAACAAAGTTAACAGTCTACATGTCGGCAGATAAATTAATGCCATTTTTATAGTGTAGAAAGCAATGTTAATATTGAAGAAGACAACAATGTACTAATACTATCAGTTACAAGTTAATTTAACTCTGTAGGAATATGAAATGAACATATATGATATAACATTAAAATTATATGATTCGAACGTATTTGTAATGTAATTCATCTTATACGTCTTGTATATTTACAAAAAATAACCAAAACCTAAATATTTTTAATAAATTCTTATTAAACCTTTCACATAATAAATATACATTATATCAAAATAAATGAAAATGTTAAAATTAAAGTTTATTCATATAATTTTATAAGCGACATTATTTAATCGTGACAGTTCGATCATAGACTCTATAGAGTAAATAGCTACTCTATATTTACTTTCGATAAATATTAAGTTTACCAAAAAATCAATGATAATATTCCACTATTTTATACTTGTAATGAATCACCAGTCTGAACAGTTAATAAGTTTAAAACAATTTATTAATCTAACAGGATTCTGCACTGAAAGTATATGTCCTAGATTTAATTAGAGTATTTGAAACAAAACTTTGCTTATCGGCATAAAAGTTTAACCATTTGATCTAAAATCATAGTGTAGTATGACATGTCATCCCGTGCGCTATTAAATTTTTGGGATTTTTGATAAATACATGTTTCGGCAATTGAAAAATGGTGGGGTACAAATTTTCAGTCACTTGAAACCCATTTTATCGGCCCCGGACTGGTCTTAGGCTCTGGGGCTCTGCACCAAAATTAAATTTTCTAACAATTAAACAATTTTGACTTTGGTATCTTATTGTTAGTTATTTATTGTGATGAATTAATTTCTGACCTATCGTATCAGAATTATGAGTCTCAAGGTAACTACTGAGTGGTTCAGGCTCACCAATTTTTCAATTGAACGGATTTTTAACAATTAAAGTGTTATTTGGAACATTTAAAGATTTAAATTTTCTCCCTTGAAATAATCAAATAAATAATTTTGTCAACGTCTCCTCTAGTTCCAAGTAATCAGCGTCCATGATCACCCAATCAGATTTTTACATGTAGCATTATCTAATCTTGATTCATAGCATGACAATTTTCATAGTAATTTATTGTTTTAAAAGTAAAAAATAAAAACAATAAAATATTAAATCTATTGAAAAGTTTTATTATAAAAGTATTGTATCAGAAAATCATAATTTAATGAGATTATATATAAATGTAGGAATAATTTTCTTACAAAAATAGTAATGATATTGTAACGATACTGATAACGATAATTAGGAAAAGCTGAATTTGTGCTCAAATAAATGAAAATGAAAAGCTTTTTGTTACTTCTAAAGATAAGAATAATTATTATAAAGTCAATGAATTCTAAATATAGTCAGCGTAATCATCAACACAATCTTCGTCATCGTAAGTATTTTCTTTGAATACATTGAAACAATTGAAGTCATTGCATTTACAAAGCGGCTTACATGATAGCTTATTTTTTAAACAGTTATATTGACCTTCATTGCATCCGGATTTGCATTCGCATCTTGTCAGTTCTAGAACTGCTTTTGGAGTTGGCAGTTATTCTCTTTGTGTACATGGTACCAACTAGAGCAATTCTGTTTAACTTCAATGACATGCATAAGAGTGGACTTATCAATTGGGATATAGAGAGATCCATCCATACAGCATATAGAGACCGAGGTACCACTGACATTTCATATTGTCTGTTCCAGTTTTGGTCTCAGCTCAGGAAGGCTTCCTTGAATAATAAGGAATCTACTGAAAAGACAAGATACTCACGCTTAATAACCTTGTCCCGCAATCGTACTTTGGTTTTTTCAAGATAATTGCCGAAAGTTTTCAATTTCAACATTTTCATTGAATCCCAAATTGACATTGGCAAAGTTAACATCAATCGATCTTAAATAAAATCAACGAAACGTCACTGGCCCTTTTCTGCAAAGTTGAGAATGCCTTCCTTTGAATTTTCCGGAACCCAGTACTGATGATGCAAGGCTTTTAAGAGATGCATTCACTCTAAAAGGATTGCCTTTACAGTGCACTTCAATGTATTACTTGACGAAGTCTGGCTACGTTTTCCCTTGTCCTTAGGCAAACGTTACCAGACAGCTGATAGTGTTCTTTTCGATGAGAGTTTGAGGCAAGTGGAAGTGCAATATTTCCCAATATGAATTAGATGCAATGTTGTTGTAACTAGTCGATTTAAACCCATTGTAACTTGACTCAAACCGACCATACCACCATGACACTTCAGTGCTTTGTTTTCTTGTTCCAGTATTCTGGTTCGTAAATAGTTAGTAAAGGTTATTTCAGATTTGGGGAGAGCAAAATCTCCTGACTTCAATGCTTCCCATGTTGCATTATGTTCCAGAGCAGTCATTTCTGCTTGATGCACATCTGCATTAGTTTAACACAATTTTGCAGATCACGTGCAAAGAAATAACTAATACAATTTTCTAGAGCCGCTAAGTAGCTCTCCCAAACTCCTGAACGACAAGCACTGATGACGTAAAGAAATATTAAAGATTTCTACTTATAAGTAGAGAATATATGAGACTATTATTCTCTTTATATATATCAATAGTCATTAAGAATTTAGAATAATCGTAAGAAATGAGTTAACATAGTGCAGTACTAAATTGTCGAATTTAATTACTGTATGTCAAATTTTAATTCCATATTTCAAATTTGATTACCTTATTTCCAAATTTGCTGTCCACTAAAAATTTTCAGATTTGATGTACGTTTATCGAAGATTTGATCTCATTATTTACTCATATTTGCTGTCCATTAAAACTTAAAATTTATATTTGATGTAGCTATGTCAAATTTGATATGATATTTGTCCAAATTTGATCAGGAAATCTATGAAATAGTCATTAATTGATTATTGCAAACAAGAAAATAACTTTAGCTTCGTGTAAAACCATAAAATAACACTTTAATTGTCAAAAATCCGCTCAATATTAAAAATCATCGATTTATATTCAAATAAATACAATTTATTACAATATTAGTCCTGGAATTCATTTAGGCCCTGAACCGCCAGTAATGAATGACCTTGAGACTTAAAATTTTACTACAATGTGGTCAAAAATGATTTCAGCAACATAAAAAACCTACAATAAGACACCAAAATAGTCAAAATCGTTTAATTATTGGTGCTGAGCCCCAGGCCGATAAAATTGGGTATCAGGGGTTAAAAATATGTACTCAACCATTTTTAAATTGCTGAGACCTAAATCTATCAGAAACAAAAAAAAACAATTTGCACAGATATATAGCGCACGAGAGTTATTTTTTTCTGATATCTCATATCAAGCAAGGAGACGGAATATAATTTTATTCTTGCTTTAAATATTATCTACGAAAATATATCATCAATGAAGTCTTTAATAATTAATAAAACTACAAAACTTGATGGGTATTGATGAAATTTAAAAAATTTAAATATGATTAAACGTTTGTCTAAATATTGGATATTATTAAACGTTAAAATTCAAATATTAAAAATATTTCAACTCTGTATTTCCGACTGAATCAATCTATTTTTGTTTAGATTGATCGTTGCGATTGACCAGAGACTTTATGCCCCAGGATTGTTCTTCCTTCAACCATTTTCATAAAGTAGCTATGGTGAATCATAGAATTGATCCAATCTACATAGTTTAATCGCTATTTTAAAGTGACTTAATATTCAATATCATTTTTGGGATACCTAATAATGATATGCGATCAATTTCAATGGGCATAAAATATGTAAAATATATTATAATTAGTAAAATTTATATATCAAATAAGTTCATCTGTTAGAATTAAACTATAGTCTTAACACAATAAATATATAATATATCTATTATCTATTATTTCATAAAATAATTCAAATGGACTAAAATATGTAGCATTTAACTGCCTACAGTATAAATAGGAATGAAAACTCTATCTATAATTCATTTTCTGTGATTTCAGGCAACATGGTTTGTTATATATACAAAGATATTTAAGTTTAGTTTATGATACTTTTTATTACCAAATATATATCCATATGATGCGGAAAAAAGTACTGATTACTTTTTGAAAATGAAAGAAAATAAAACTACTCGTAAGGTAAAATAAATTTAATAAAAAACCCGAGCTTTTGAACTTAACCAAAGTTCATAATCAATGGGTACACAGTAAAAAGTCAATGATACACATTATATATAAGAAATACAAATAAAGTTAGCATAAATCATAAATGCCAATGTACAGAAAGAAAGAGATAGAACTGGATAGTTACTGAAAGTTATGTAAAGAAAGGTATGTAATAGAGCCAACGATTAATTTACTAGTAGAGAAGTCTATGGATAGAAGCCTGAATTGAGATTAGAGCGATGTTCTTGTTATTAACAATGAAAGCAGACTCGATAATTTTACGCGTTTCAGCATAACTCTAGCTCCTGTTTCCTCTCTTTCTTTATGTACATTGGCATTTATGATTTATGTTCACTTAATTTGTATATTTATATATAATGTGTCTCATTGTGTCTCATTGTGTATTTACTGTGTACCCATGATTATTAACTTTTGTTAAGTTAGAAAGCTCGTGTGTTTTATTGAATTTATTTTACCTTATGAGTGGTGTTTCTTACTTTAAAATCCAAATATATTTATATATCAAGTATTTTTAACTTCGTTTTTGAAAAACCATTTATATTGTTCACAAGTGCAAATCTTTAGCTAATATTCAATTAGGCCAGGAACATGTTCAATTTGAAATATTATTTTAAAATTAATTTATGTTTTACTTAAGTCATAAGTAAGATACATCGGTAAAATAATTTGAGATATAATGCATGATTTCAGATTTTACTGCCGTATCGGCGCTAACTCGACAAGTCCCTCACAGCCGGATGCTAATAGATGCCCTCGCGGCTTCTTTTGCCCCAACGGGACTATAGAGCCCAAGCCTTGTCCCCAGGGAACATATGCTTATACACTAGGTCTCACCGACCAATCCGATTGCCGTCTCTGTCCAGCCGGCTCGTATTGTTCTGGCGTCAATTCAACTGAGCCCACCGAAAAATGCACCGCGGGCTACTTCTGCCGGAACGGCTCGATTATAATGAATCAGGAGGACTGTCCAATAGGTCATTACTGCACAGCAGGTACCCCGCAACCTGAACCTTGTCCGGCTGGTAAATTTTCCAATCTGACTAGATTAGTGTCCTCCGATAAGTGCCAGCTCTGTCCTGGAGGTAAATATTGTTCAGGAACTGGGATCTCTCAACCGACAGGTTTGTGTGCTCCGGGCTTCTTTTGTCCTAATGGCTCCACAGAGAGGGAACCGGCCGCTGGAGGATGTAAAATGTTTTATTTCTGCCCAGAGGGGAGTTCATTGGAGAGACCCTGTCCAACTGTAAGTGTATCACTTGTTTAAACTATTATACATATATACAAGTTAAACTATTTTAAATACATTATTCATACCATGCTCTATCTTAATCATTAAAAGATATAAATTTAATAGAAAAAACAACATTACATAAAATATGGACAAGATTAAAAACTTGCTGCTTTTAATAATATTTATTTATAATTCCATTTCAAAATTATTCAAATTCTACTAAACATAATTGATAAATTCGACATACGTGCAACTACAAATAAAATATTAATTGAGCTACTTATTAGCGAAACATTTTAATACTCACTGATTTTGGAGAATAATATGTTATATCTCAATTAAATAATGAATATTAATAAACATAATAAAGTGGAAAACAGTAGTAATAAAACTTTTCCTTCATTCATTTTATCTATTACTATATTTATGTACTATTTGTATCATTATCTTGTATCATTACCTATAATATATCTCTGTTAAATTGTCACCGATATGTTTGCGATGATCATTAAACTATAGAATGATCCGTAATTAAGTGCGTTTTAACAGAAATATTGTTGATTTGCTATACGTTTTGTTTATAAGACCGATTCGTTATAGTCCAATATTTTATTATAAATAATACGTGAGATAATAATGAAAACAAACCGAAACATTATTTTTAATACAAGTAATATCAATAAATTTTTCTCTACAGATAATGTCCCTCACTCTCAACAATCTTCTCCAAATCAGTTTTCAATTTTTGAATAGCTCTTTCCATCATAGGCCTTTGCGAATGTGAGCATTTGTTTTTGTAGAAATATTTGAAAATCGTTTTGTCGTAAAAATCAAGACGTTTCCTGATGGCTTCGAGTCGAGGAAAATGAACCTATCACACAAGTTTGTATCAAGAGAATATAGTGACTGCTTGATA
>JAYRBW010146677.1:0-14669 GCA_036023295.1 Invenusta paracnida | reverse complement strand
CGCATGAGAAAGGCCCTCAGAAATATGGAAGCTGACTTTGAAAAAATTATTGAAAATGGTGGTTATTATTTGTAACTTTAGACTCTATACTCTTATTTGTAATTCTGAACTCTTGTATTAATGTTAATATTATTGTTAATATTATTGTTAATAAATATTTAAAAAAATCAAATACGAATTTTTTTACGAAACGACCTATACCTTTATATATTTGTCATGAATTGTCAATTATAAATTTTACGACATTTGGATTAATTCATATGAAGTTTAAGTACCAACGTTGTATACCTATATATACTTAAATAATTTCTCATTTTTGTATTGGTTTGTAATTATTTTTAAATATACTTGATCGGTTACTCAAACATAAAATATGTCCAGTTTTCAGGATGCACGATCTTCAATTTAAAAAATCTTTGCAGCGCATAATTTTAGGTAGGATAAAATGATTACTATGCGATTTCAATTTTAAGTACCCAGTCATAACGTCTGATACATTTCTTAGCGCATAAATGCAACTAATTTTTATTCATATAAACATATGAATCGGTATATAAATGCTTTCTTTAATCAAATAAAATAATTAGTATTAATTTTTTAACTTTTAAAATTTTAATTTCTTTACATAAAAATGTAGTCATTTATAGACACCATCTCCACCATACTGTAAATTTACACATTTTCATTCAGGTTTTGAAATAAATTTTCATACTTATTTTTTGAAACGTAATTGCAATAAAAATTTACAAAATCATTTGAACAAATATAAAATCACAAAAATTGCTGCATATTATATTTTTAAAAATATGGACAATATACATAAATATGCTCTAAATAAACTATTAAATTAATAAATAAATAAAACTTTAATCAATAATTACAGTTAATCTAAATCTATACTATGGACGTGATGAAGACAAAAAGAACGGAGAGGTTAAAATTTTATATTCTGTTTTAACTATGCAGTTTTTGTTTACGATTTCATACCGCACTTTTTGAAACTCCTTGTCGATAGAAGTTTTGTGAAATTTTTTACCTGTTTTTCTTCCACATAAATATTTCAAAATGGGCAAAATTACATGTAAGTCTGCAGATCTCAAAAATTATCCAATTTTGAATTTATTTATTTTATTTCTAAAATTTTTGTTATATTTTGCAAAAATATTTCATTGAATTAATATTTTTGATAATATGTAAATCATGTGGAATAAAATTACATACAGTATACACTGTTACATTGACTGTTTTCAGAAAACAGTTTAGAAAAAAAGAACAAAATTTATCATTAATAAAATATATTTTTTATAATTAATTGAGAAACAATTTTTAAACTTAAGCCAATGCCTATGGTAAAGTTAGTGTTTAATACATAATATCCATTTTTGGTAATCTTGAAGATTCCCGCCTTAAATAATTTTTTGCTGTTTTTATTTTAATAAACTGCGATATAATAAAATATTCATTTATAATTATTTAAATTATTTTTTGCTGTTTTTATTTTAATAAACCGCAATATAATAAAATATTCATTTATTTAAATTATTTTTAATGTTTTTATATATACATATATACATATATATTATATACCTAAATATTCTATTAAAAGTTGGCCGCCGCAACCACCACAATTATCAAGAATTTCCACAATTATTAGAGATATTATTATTTGTATTTAAACATAACGCTGTCTAATAATTGAGATTCTTGATAATCGTGGTGTGGTCATGGCCGCAAGTGGCCACCAGCTTTTATTAGTATATATGGATATATAATATATATGTTTATTTAATGTATATATATTTACATATATATTTATATGTATATATGAAAACATTAAAAATTATTAAAATAAGTGAATATTTTATTAAATTGTGGTTTATTAAAATAAAAACCACAAAAAATAATGTAATGTGGGAATCTTCAAGATTACCCCATTTTTTTAAGTGATTTCATAGACATGTCATAAGTTTTGCCAAATAAATATTCATTAAATTTATATTAAATTATTAATAACTTATTATGTTGTTGGTGACTATGTTCATATGTGATAATCAAGATGTTAACTGAAAACTGTCTACTGGCAGTTTCTGTGTCTACCTTTAATATGTCATGATATGTGTTTACCTTTATGATATAAGGTTACTGGATGTTATAAATTTTGTCATATGTCACTAACCATTAACTTAACCAAACTTAATATAAGTTGTAATCTATATATGTATATACATTTAACTTGATTTATTATATAAATAATATAAGGCTATAGTTTTAATTTTACTTATTTATACAATTAGACATGGACTTTATTTAATTATTTTTTCATTATTTACCTGACAATTTTTTCAAATAGATTTCATAAGTTTTGCATAATAATATATTAGGTATTTAGGCAATTGTAGAGTTCTTGGCCATAAATTAAATTTTGTTTGGAAAATAAATAAAATGTAAATAAAACAAAATATAAATGTAATTAAATTTATATATTTTAAAGGATAGTGGGATGCTTGATAATTATGGTGTAGTTGTGGCTGCCAGCTTTTAATAGTGTATAGTTAATTACATTTATATATTGTTTATTTTACATTTTATTTATTTTCCCCAAAAAATTTATTTGTGGCCAAGAACCCCAGAATTGCCGGTATTTATAAATGTAATATGGGATATATATTAATAATTTATATACAACTTATGATATTATAGATGAGTTATAATTCAGTGTGATGTTGTAGATGACTTAAGTTCATTTGTGATATACAAGGGTGCAAATTTTTATTTTATAAACAGAGCATAATTTCTTACTTTATAGAAAGGACATATTTTTGTTATGTGAAATAAGTTTATATACAATGATTTACATACTTTGATAGCAATATTTTATGTAAGTCAATGGTTAATTAACTTTTGATCATCTAAAAGAGACATGATCTGCAAATCTCCAGTTACATCATATTCTCAAATTACTTGATCTTTATTCACAATGTAATCATGATGAATATAAAGCAGTGCAAGTCGGACAAACATTTGTTCATCATAGTATTATGCAGATATGTTTTTAGTTGACAGAGACCACTAAAACTGCATTCAATAGAAGCAGTTGATACAGGCATTACATAAAGCACTTTCATGATGGAATGGATGTTTGGAAATAAGGCATTGGTAACACAAAATTCTTCTTTAAGATTGGTGCAAGTTGGGATGGAATTGGTGTCTACAGCAAATTTCCAATTTATCAATTCAGCATCAGCTGCAGTTATATTTGGAAGGAAGGGAAAATATTCCTCTTTGAAACCATTCCACATGTCATCTGTGAGTTTGGATAGATAATTAGGGCAAAGATGTAATGCACATAATCTTAGAAGAAGTTTACAAAGCTGATTGGTGAGCTGAGTATATAGATGGTCAATAAAATTGATGAAAACATTTAATCTCCACCATTCTTGGATAGTAGATGCCTCTTTATTAGTTTGGTGGAACATCTTCTTTGAAGTGCAAGGGCAACTAATAACATTTTCACTTTGCTCAGCATGTGTTACTGCAGAATTGTAAATGCCTTCAAAGACTTCTGGAGAGTCATGCACTGTGATTGAAAAAGATTAAAGAGAAGTTTGCTAATTTGGAATGCTAATAGTTTTCTATAGGTTTCTATACAGCACATGATCATGTACATATTTAAGGAAATCTATAGACTTAACTTTAGTAAAACTCAAGTGATTTTTTATAAGGGAATGCTTGTAAAATGCTTAGTCAACAATAACACATTACAATATATTAAAAAAATAATTAGTAAATATTAATGTTGTTTTATATTGTCTAACTTTTGGTTGAATGGTGACATCTATTAGTTGTAGGGCATTACAAGCGCATACTTGGTATACCTATAGCTTTGGGCACCCTTGATATACAAGAAATAACTTGAGACCACCTACCTACCTTTATAATATGAAATATTTGATTACTGGATGTTATAACTCTATAACCTTGATATTAAAAAAATATATTATAAAAAGAGAAAAAAACGTCAGTTTATTTAAAATATACTTTAAAGTAAGACAATAGAATATATAATAAAACCAGAGACAAAAGCCTTTTTATTTTAAAGGATATTTATATAAATGTAATACAAGACATTAATATTGCTTTCAAAATACAGCATTTTAATCTTATATAATATCTATTTATAAATTATACTATTGTCTTACTGTTTTACTATACAATTAATTTTATAACAGTTCAAAATATATTCAAATATATACCTATTTGAAGCAGTTAGAAATTAATCAACAGGACATTCAAACTGTATGTATAATATAATGAAAATCAAATGCTATAATAAAAAAACATCCAACTCCAACATTTTTTCATTCAACTAAAGGCATAATCATAGGGCTCATATGCAGGTGTGCCAGAACTGCCCCAACCACCATGACCATGATCAGGTATAATTGGAACTAATTTTATAATTTTATATTGTTTTTATTAAAGGTTATTATTATTTTAGAAGAACTGGAATACATGAAGGTTATGATAAACCACATCCTATCTAATACAGTCAAATACCTACAAGTTGAAATACAGTAATAAAGATTCGGTTTTATTTATTTTTTATTATTATGAAGCAGAGAGAAACTAGCAAATGCCTTTTTTCTGTTATGACAGAACATGCCATATAGAAAGACATACTATAAACAGTCTCGATTTCTATGGAATACACCTCTCAATCCCTTTCTTTTGCAAATAAGTAGTATATACAGTTGAAACAGGGAGACTAGGTCAAATTAAATTGTCTGCTTCAAATCTTACCAAATGTGTTTATATGCTATATTTTATTTAAAACATTTAAAATTGCTCTTAAAATAAATTAATACTTATCTAATTTAAAATTTAGTTATCACTTATTAACATAAAAATCAAATTAAGTTGTAATATGACTGGCAGAGGCAATTCCCCTGACTATGTCAATAAACTGATGTCAATGTAAGGGTCAGAGGTGTGCAATCACAAATGAAACTATTTACTTTTTTGGTGGTATTTTACCAGCTTACTTTATACTAAGACAATGTAATCATTTTAGCAAAGCATTCCTCTGTTTTGAAATGACAGCATCATATGGTCAAAAATCATAATGCTGACAGTCAGAACTTAAAAAAAAATAAGTGATGGAGATTTTATAATGTTTTATGAGAAAGTTTATGTGAATATCCAAAGGTTTAATGTTAACAAACCACATCTACCAAGAAGACAGAAAATTCCATTATAATTTGAAGTAGGTACAACTGAGGCTGAATTTCTGGACAATGTCAAAATATGTATAAAAGAGTAAGTACTTTAACATTCTGGATTGTGCTTCAATGACAATAAAAGAACAATCTAATCAATTTTTATTAAATTTATAAAAATCAGGATTTACTCATTGATTCCTGCAATGGCAAAGATTATACTAATAAACTATACTGTTCTTTTGACTTCAATACTACTGACTGACCAGTATCATCTCAAAACACAGTTTCAAGCATTAAGTTTGAAATGTTGTGACACAGCCTAATTTATTAAACAACATTAATTATTTTAAGCAAATTTTGATAGCTCAGCATCATTATTTTTCTGAAATATGTATCATTGTTAATTTGATTTTAATATTACCAGCAACTAATAGAACATCAATATATATATATACATATTTTACAATGAGGCATTAAACAAATTATTTTATATCAACTATGATTCAAGAGAAAATAAATGATGTTCTTTTTTTCTATGTATATTGAGACAGAACTACTGATATAAATTTAAAAAAACTGTCAATGAGTTCATTAGAGGTTCTGAACATTGGTTATCTATTTTTGCAAAATGTTGACATTATTGTAATTTTGTATGTACAGTATTTATCAATTATTAAAGATAAACCTTTGATAAAACCTTTCTAAATTTCTCAACATATTTATTATTTAAAAAATTGTTGTTGTATATGGGTTATGGTTATATTATCACATTTATGTTTCTCTATATCAGTTCCAAAAGTTGTGCACTTATTCTTCAACTGAATAATCACATTGTTTAAAATATATGCGGTACTATTAAAATTAAAACTGTTCTTAAGGATTTTATTCTAAACTATATAATCGAAAGTTGTAAAAGATATTACCCAATTACTGATTGCAACATATATGTAAAATATTTTCAAATATTGGGCTTTACTATCTTTGCATGTTAGAATTTTGGGGTTTGTTACTTTTTTAATAGTCTTTACTATAACTCATATACATATTTTAAAGCTGCCAATTTTTATATAAACTATGTTATATTGATATAAATTTTTTTATTATAGAAATGTTCAATTTTTGTTGAAATCAACAATTAATCAACTATCTTATTAAAAGTGACATACATCCACAATTGATGTCAATAGTTCAACATTTTCTGTAATGGTATCTGAAATACCCCAATTTTTAGAGCTTTTGATTTCATCAATCACTATACTATTTTCTGTCCTTGAATAAACATAATCTTTTATAGGAAAATGCAATCAATTTTATATATTGTATATTTCAAGTATTTTTCAAGTTTCAGTTTAAAGAATTGTTAAGAATGTTATACTTCTCATTAAGAAAAAAAAATATTTTTCTTTATCAAATTAATTTATTTGAACACCACCAATTTTTCCATTTCGTCACCTGTTACCATTTTTTATAATGAACATTTATTTACTTTTCCAAATATATTTTTTTATATTTTTTTCATTAAATATATAAGTCGTAATTGAACTATATCCACAATTTTGATAACATACATGCATTGATAATATTATTATATGTTTGTATTTTTTTATATGCATATTCAATTAAATTTTCCAGACATACTACTCAAACAGTCTGCTATAGTTATTGATACAAATTATGTATTTTTAATTTGTGTACAATGTATAATAATCATTTCATATAATAATTGTATTTGAACTTAGTAAATTATATATAATACAATATTAAGATTTAATATTATGATAATTGCAACATATTTTCACCTTGCTGAACACTATTTTCAATGGTGGTATTATTTATCACAATGAGTGTATTTTCCTATTCTTGCGTTAACTAATAAAACTAGTATCAATGAAACAAAACATATTACAGTGAGTTACATTTTTTAACCATGTGCATTATTCACTTTAAAATTATTTTTATCGTTTTTAGCTTCTTTCGTTTACTAGTAATTATTCTGATGAAATTAGTTTTTTTATATATTATATATACGTATAATTTTCACAGTTCATTAATAATAAACAAAATGTTACTAAAATTTAAAAAATTAAATTACTTATTATTGTTTTTATCATTATATAATTTTTTAACTTCATATATTGTTTAATTATTATATTTTAATTTATTGGCATTTGTTGCATTTAGGAAGCAAACATATTGTTATACAATATTGTATATATAAATAATATATGGGAATCTTCCAAAAAATATAAGGTTACATCTATATGACCTAACAGTTCAAGTAAATATTTAGTTATTATATTAATTTTGGCCCATTTTGAAATATCCCGAAATTTTAATTATTACTTATTCCCATTTATGTTTTGTTCTATGTTATTTATAATTTGCAATATATATTTGCACTATATTCAAATAGTGAATTAATTATACATCAGGTACAAGTATCAGTAATGAGCATATTTAGTGAATAGTGTAGTATTACGCGTGTGTCATTGTGTACATAAGTTCTGGAAAAAAATTGCCTGATTATATTTTCATATACAAATCTTCATCTGCTAGTAGATGTATAGTAGAACATTGAGTTTATTAAAATAATTCATAATATGAGATTTTAGAACTCTTGAAATATGCTGTCATCTAGATTATTACAGATGTACTGACAGACTATAATTCGAAAAGAATCTCGTTATGAACCTGTGAATTATATGCCACTCTATGTCGACTAACATCCATGTTTAGGTGGACCTATTGTGGAGATGGACGGAGATGAGATGACCAGGGTGATCTGGGCGCTCATCAAAGAGAAGTTGATCATTCCCTTCCTCGACATTGAGCTTCATTCTTTTGATCTCAGCATTGAGAACCGCGACAAGACAGATGACAAGGGTAAGTGTACAGTTTTATTTTATTAAGATTATATTAATTGTGTTTTTCGAAATAGATTTATCGCGTGATACTATCACGCCTGAATTGAGAATATGTCATCTTATTATTCTTTGATATTTATTTAATCCATACATAAAACTACAAATAAATAAATGTAACATTCAATTACTGCTATTACATACGTAGAAAGAATAGAAAGTCAAAATCCTACACATTTATTCTTAATGGTGATAAGTTTCTAGGTGGTTCACTGATTCACTGTGTTTATATTTCTGCATGATTTATTAATATTAATGTTTAGCTTGCATTATTTTTCATTGCAATTATTTTGTCCCGAAAAGTTGAATTTTCTTTTATTTATTGAATATATATATACTTGTACTGTTTGGTATAATTAATTATAACTATGCTGTCCGCTCTTGTGTTCTACTTTAGTCACAATCGAGTGTGCCAACGCCATCAAACAGTTCAATGTGGGTGTCAAATGTGCAACAATTACTCCCGATGAACTTCGAGTTGAAGGTAAGATTAACACTCGTGAAACTGTGACCATAAATTGGAGTTTTACCTAATTACATATAACAAATATCTAAATTATAGAGCATTGATACTTCATTGCAAATTTTTTATTTGATAGAAAATGTCTTGTTAAAAATAAATAAAAGCTTTTATAAAAATATCTCTAGAATTAATCAAATAAATATACGTTGTAATCTTTAATAAAACGCCGTAACATTTTTGTTAACTTTTCTTTTCATAAGTCATGAAAAATAGCAAAGAATTAAGAATTGTCTGGTGTATTTCTCATTTTTCATATTTTTCATATTTTTATACAGAAAATTCAACAAAAAGTTAAAAGATTGATTTCATGTTATGTTATATGATGATACCTACATATAATGTTTAAGGATTTAATCACAAAGATTAAAAATTATAAAGAATTTTGGAGATAATCCCTCAAAAATAACTTAAATATTCTTTTCAAAAGAATTTCTTTTAAAAGCATGGTTACTGTAGTATCCTCATTAAATTAATATACGTCAACTGTAAGCGGTTTAAGAAGTTTTTGCTGGAATCAAACTGCTAAAAATATTGAAAATATGGCACTTTTTATATATTCGTAGAATAACTAAGTCAATTTTCTTATTTAATATAAAAGAGAATATTTACTAACTCGTGACTTAAATGACTGTATTATCTTTAGGATATTAATACGTATTATATCACAATATCATGTGTACCTATAGTGGCGAATAAGACTGCTTAAGCAATTTCTCTCGAACGGGGAAAATCTATCAGCTTCTGTTTCTCATTGTTATAATTTTTTTCTTTTTTAGAATTTAAATTAAAAAAGATGTGGCGGTCACCCAACGGAACCATTCGAAACATTTTGGGAGGAACTCTTTTCCGTGAGGCAATCATTTGCAAGAATGTTCCCCGATTGGTTCCTGGATGGACCAAGTCTATTGTAATTGGTCGTCATGCCTACGGTGATCAGGTGAGAAGCACTGTCATTGGTTTACAGTGTGCAACTGTCAGTATTAAAATACATGCTCTCCAATAAAAAGTTCCTGCAATTATGGTAATTTTAAATTAATTGGTATTTTATCAGAATTTTTTTTAGATATAATAGACAAAACTATCAAATGATTATCGGTTTAAAGTCAAATAAGTGATCAATTAAATTATATTTAATAAATACGGGACATTTGTTTTATAGAAATATTGTAGTATTAACAGTTAAAAATACTTTATGACCTGTTAACTAGGTATTGTAATAAAATATTTGTTGTAATTTACAAATATCAATAAAACAGTTTTTAGATTATTCCTTCTATCAGATGAAATAATAATGATTCCATATTTTTTATAGTGATTATTTAAAACTCTTATATGTCACTGCATTAGAAGATTATTACAAAGAAGAAAATCTATATATAAAATCTAGAAAATCTAAATATTAATCTCATATTGGTGTCAATATACCTAATAAAGGTGGTGATCATGCTACACATATGCATTCTACATATTATATATTAGTACCTACGGTCTATATTTGCCATCTATATTACAAATTGTCTTTGAACAATTATAGTGCAATTAATATCTTTAAATTTTATTAAGGCTCAAACATTCGTTGATATTTACGCGTGCCGTGCTATTATAATTCTATCGATCCTTTTCTCACCTCATTTTCTAAAATATTACATATCAATGAATATAATTTTGAAATTTTGTATTAGAAACATTATGTTAATAAGACAGGTTTTTGATTTTACGTTCTTCACACGTGTATATAACAAATAAAGTAATTTGGTGTCTGAATACACAAAACAAAGTAGTATTTTCTGTATACTTCAATAAAATGCTATGCTCAGTAGTAATTTTATCAGCATCTGTAGCTCTGAAAGCTTTAATTCTATAAAACAATTTTTATATCATAGAGTAATAATAACTAATCTTACTCTATGCTTTACATTATATCTTCTTCCTATCTATGTCTGTTTAAGAATTTTAGACCGTAAAAATCTAGTAATTACTTGGTTCAATGTTGGAATTACGGAAAGGAAATTGATTTTCCTCAGAGTTAAAACAGCTAGTTGAGATACCTAACACGTCATTGCAATCTGCTCTTTCTTCAACTTATTATAATATTAAGTTCTTTGAAAAGTAGTCTTAAATATCTCCTGTTCAATCAATATTCTTTGGAATTTTAATCTTCAAATACTCAATGTAATCCACTATATTGATTATTTAAACTTGGAGGGAATTTTCTGTCTCGCATATCTCTATTTTAAAGTAGATATAATTTCTGTTTAGTCTGTATATTATATAATATACTCGTCATTAGATTTTGATAATGTAGTGGACAAATTCTTCTTACAGTAGAAGTCATTTAAATCTCTTACATTAGCCTAATTTTTAAATATAAATGAGTTGGAAACTATTGTGTAAGACATTATGTAGTTCAGTGTGTTTTATTTCTATTGCCTCTGGTAATACGGTATTATTGCAATAACTTGAACATTCACTTTCTATACCTCTAGTTATTTACTATAGTAATACTGTTATTTTAAATATTTCTAAGAACTCCTTTACATCTTGTATCTTAAAAATTACTATCCTTTTCACATAAGTAAGGTAAATATATACCCTCTTTTTTTATTTCAAAATATCACTTGCAGCCAAACCAGTTATCTATGTAGGTATTTTATGCATAAAGATATGAATACTTGTCTTAATAGATATACAGTTACATTTCTGCGATTCTATATATGTTGAAAAATGAATGCTACAAGCAAAATAATGTATTGTGTAGTAATATTGATTCAATCAAACGTTAGAATTTCTATGTCTCGCCTCTCACCCACTAAATATAATTAATGGTGCACATAATTATGCTGCTCGATTATTTAAATGTAACGACACACGTTTAGGATCCTATTTAAATTGTTATAATGTAGGATATGCAAACTATTTAGCTAAGAATTTCAAACACATTATTCCAACTCACTAAACAAAATAGTGATACATTCCGCTTCTGATTCTTTTCCTCGTGGACACCTTAAGTTTAGGTCTCTCTTCACATTCTTAGATATTAGCTCGGTATTTCCATACACTAACAAAACGGATATTTCTTCTTACTCACGTAATACTATTTTAAATTCAAACTTCTCCATCATTCTTTTGCATTCAACTTATTTTATCTTTAACTGGCCAGCGCAAAAATCATGTCATGTCACTTATATACTTCAAACGGATAACATACAGCATCATACGAGAACTTAAACAGGCACCCATAATCGCTTCCATATGAGAACTCATTCAATTGTTGGAACAATGCACTGAATAACATACTTAAAACCTATATATTAGAGCAATCTGCCAAAAGCTATAGATATTATAATTATTTCTAGAACAAGTTGCCAACAATAATGATGCATCACTATATTATTGACTTGCTTATTTTACCTTGTTGCTTACCTAGTTCTATGCAACGCACCATTGGAGATCCGTCTCAGCATATTTCTAGTCCTCCGCGTTTTCACTTATTGTAGTACAAAGCCGTTGACTTCGTGGTCCCCGGTCCCGGGAAACTGGAGATCAAATGGACGCCCTCAGCGCCCGCTACAGGAGAGGGTAGTCAAGAGACCCATGAGGCCATCGAACACACCGTATTTGAGTTCCCCAACGGCGGAGGTGTTGCCATGGCGATGTACAACACGGACGCGAGTATTCGGGACTTTGCACAGAGCTCCTTTGTGTTTGCCCTACAGAAGAGTTGGCCTCTCTATCTTAGGTGAGAGACATATGGTCGGGCTTTGTAGACGCATGGTTTCCTAAAACCGCGTATTAAACACAACAATCAGAAAGTAATAATTATATACGGATAACATTAACCAAATTTAGCGATAAAATTTCCATTCTCTGACTCATTTTAATTAATATAATTAATGATGTAATTATTCCCGAGTATCAAAACACAATAAAGATGCAAATTTATGAACATATCAAAGCATTATATTTCAACATTTAATTCCAATAAATCGTAAGCTAACTCTGCTATTATTTAATGCCTTGCACATTATTTAACTAGTAATTTTCCTAGTTCATTGTTCCAACATACCGGAATAATATTGATTCTTCTAATTCCATTCATTACAAACTTTTTAAGAGTCAAAACAGAGATTAAACTTCTTTCTTCTTACACTCCATCCATAATATATATTACTTCATAAAAACTTCTTCCCAAAAGCTAAAATATGATATAAACAGGCATTCATAAATACATGCATAAGTTAGAACAATGCCACTAAATTAAAGTTTATATCAACAATATGCAATTATTGTAAACCAGTACATCACCAATACTTAGAAAAACACACTAAAATTGCAGTTAACTTTGAATATTTGTTGAAGAATGTTGGCAACTTTAATCCTTTGTCACCTCAAAGGTTGCGACGCTCGAAAGGAAAGAGTATGCACCTACCAGTTAATAAAGGAATACAGTTTTCTCACTCATTATTTATTGAAAAATAGCATTTTTCATGGATTATAATATTACAGTACTACTAAGGTAGTCGTCTATAATAGTTGAATCAACTCGCTTGTAAGATTCTGAAGCAATAAATAGTTACATTCATTTTGGCTTTTAGTATGTTTTAAAGTACTTATTTTTCAAATCGTATTACTATAATATGTTAGTAATAATTATATTCTTTTACATATCATAAATTGCTTACATTTATTTGGAACCCATAATATACCATATTAGACAACTGTATTCGAAACAGATTGTCTGTCCCATAGATATAGCACTAACATGTATTCAAGTAAAATAAGACTGCCATTCTTTTTGTGGATAGTTTGCATTACCGATGTCATACTATCCATCTCCTTCTATCTATGCTGTCTCCTGCAGCACCAAGAACACAATCCTGAAGAAGTACGATGGTCGATTCAAGGACATTTTCGAGGAAATCTACATTTCGTAAGTTCGTCTCTCTATATAAACTATAGATGCACGAGTGTTTTTACCACTCTTATCGGTATATGCAATAGAACAAGATTGACAAGGTTCAATATACGTTACACTTGGAATAGTGATTTCAAAGTCGAAAGTATACTAGGATCAAATACCTCCATTATTTATATTTTTAATTTGATTCGATGGTTTCTCGATATAATTTAAGTTTAAAGTGTTGTGATTTAGAATATTGCTGTCTTATGTCATGTAATTTAAAAATGTTTTATATAAGGACAGTTATATGTGTAGTTATATATTTCATTATTTTTAAGGCGTAACTATTGGTTGTACTGTTCATAAGTACTTGAACACGTCGATGAAATTTGTTAGGTAACATCGTTATATAAATGTAGAATCACATAAAATACTATACCACGTCACCATATTATTATAACGTTCCATATTTTACTCTAGCTTTGAGTATGAGCAATTCACAGTAGGTATATTATATCTATATCTAACAGCCTTACTATACTATAGCATGTAAATTAATAATGTAATTATGTAACTGTGTGTTATAATATTAACACACGTGTTTTTACTACTATATATATATATATCTGCTACCGAACATGTATTTCTATTTTTTATAATTGTTTTGTAATTTTAAAACAGAAATACTCTTCTATTGTGCAATATCAAGCCCCATATTTCGATTGGGATTTTCTATACTTGTCATTATCTTCCAGTTATGTAATAACATCTATTTTACTAATTTCACTAATACAACATATATTTCATTGAACGTTATCAACACTGCGTAATAATAGACTTTGGACACGATGAAACAGTATTTACTATAACACAACTAAAATAGCCATGTGTGCTTTTATGGATTTACAAAATGCATAATTTATACATCAATGCGAATCAATAAATGTAGAACATGTGAGCGTATTTAACCAAAGATAAGGGATGGATGCGGTAATAAACAAGGCAACATACGATTTAGTTAATTGTTGCTAAGTATAGGATAACTACCTGTTATCAGGAGTTAAACGCTAATATACCGAGTCGGCGCAGCCGACGAGTATATTTAA
>JAYRBW010146666.1:0-14669 GCA_036023295.1 Invenusta paracnida | reverse complement strand
TATCAAAACCATTAAAACCCATTGTGGGACCTTTACTGCAAGGTTAGACAAAAAAAGTCACTTTAGCTGCCGGACTATATATACTAAAGATGATAGATATATGTATGTAGGTATATTTGCACATATTATCTAGATCAAGAAAGGTCTGAGATAAATTTAGAGCGAGCGACAAAGAATCACATATCTCCTGTCAATCGAATGAGGTATCCTCTTTCAGTTACAAACTGAGAAATAGAATTAGGGTCATAAAGAAGTAACTGTTGAGTGTTTTGAGCGAGAATGAGAAATAGTTTACGACAGGTCAAACTAAGTATTTAAATACTGTTACTTTGAAAAATGCCTTCAAGCAATTAGGAAATGCACATTATACTGTTATATTCATAAAAAGGACAGGTATAATAAGGTACCTAGGGCTAAATTTAAGAAATATATCTATAGGATCAAAAAGGGGGCATTTTGGTGTTGCAGATAAAAAATCCAATCAATAAATGGTTATTTTGAAACTGGCTCTCTCCTTTTATATTTGAGAGAAAATGTGTCCTCAATTACCTCTATATGCTGAGTGAATACAGAATGCCATATTTTACAAAGTTAATATTCCATCTCATTTTCTCAAAAGACCAGACTCAGATGCCCTAAGTAAGGATTATTGAGCTGAACTTGAAGTCACGCGAGCCTGAACACTCAACTCAGAAACGGCAGAACGAGGGGGAAGAAGAAAGAAATTGAAAGGAATCGAACGGAATCTATCCATACTCTCAAAATGATAGCCTCAAAGTTGCCATTCACTTATAAAGGCCTTTACACAAGCACCTGGCCGTATATGTATATATATATGTTATGTATATTAAGTCAGCGAATTTTGCCAATCTTTTATCTGCGTTTTTATGCGCAGTATAATGCCGGGTGAATATGTTCGTGCGAGTATCGTATTTACAGGAAAAGGCCGAATTTACTGGACATCCTATACCGTAGAATACAATTAAGTCAAACATCATGGATAGCGCTGTAAGTGAATGCATGAAGTGAATGCGAACTCAAGGAAGTAAGGCCTTGTTGAAGGTATATAACTGCCAACTCAAGGAAGTAAGGCCTTGTTGAAGGTATATAACGGCCAACTCAAGGAAGTAAGGCCTTGTTGAAGGTATATAACTGCCAACTCAACGAAGTAAGGCCTGGTGGGTATATAACGTAAAATTACTGCCATCTATATTTCAACTCCAAAATCGTTTTGCTTATCTGAGCACTTCTTAATTACATAATGATTTTCAAATATACCTATTTATAGAGAGATAATCAAAATGTGACTATAGCTGTTTCGACTAACTCTGTCCATACCGGGTTGTTCTGTGCATCAATATCCAGGGTGGGGGACTTATTTAGACCCCCAGTCCGCAGCCCTGAGTTTTGAAACTTCGCATGTAGTTAAACAAACATATTTTTCTAACTTATTCCATTGAAGAAATAGGCAAACATTTTTTTTAAAGTAAGTAAAATATAAATGTTCATAATACTTTCGGAAACATTAATTATAGCTTCAAAATAATAAAATATTGTATGAAAGCTAAATTTTATTGTTCTTTGTGAATCATTACATAAAAGTAATTTTCGTCAATTTTCAGAGAGAAATGTAAAAATGAGAAATAACTAGAAATAGTAAGAGGAAAAAATAAGTGATTTTTATCTTCGAAAAGTATATTTTGTTCATTCTTTTTCAAGTGGGTTGTATTTTTAGGGTGTGATCATGTGGTCACCTCATTTGGGGTTGTTAACCATTATTTAAAGAAAGACACAAAAGCTTACTTTGCTCCATTTGTTTTAAAATTCACTGAGCACGTTTTTCCTCAATTTTTGGAAATCTAAAAAGTTGTTAAAGTAGAGAAGTCCTTCAAAAATTCATTAAATAGGAAAGTCGACTCTCAAAACCTGTATTGCAGACCAAACACCACATTATCAATGATTGTCATTATTCTATATTCGATTAATTTTTATGGAAAAACAATGCAACATTATTTATAAGATGTATTTCTATAAATAATAGTATTTAAAGATAATATCGGAAAAGAAGAGAATTCACTTTTCGAGAAGTCATCGACAAAGGCAACTATTTTATATTTCTATATTTAGGCAGTTTAGCATTTGTTCCTTAAAAAGTATAACTTTCAAGGAACAATGCGAACAAAATAATCTGACAACAATTAATTTTAATACCCTCATTGAAAAATAATCTACCAAAAATATATTCTTATGAAAGCAGCCAATACATCAAAATAAGTAATATTTACTATATAGCAGAATTGAAATCAATCAATACGATAAAATAATTATCGATTACCTAAAATGCCAACTTCGGCGACAAAAAATCAGATATTGTGAATTTCTGACAAGATCTGAAAACTGAGTTCTTCTGACGGAAGTGCGAAAATAGTTTATAAAGTTCAGATGTTTGCGCTCTTGTCTGCGCTATAGGAAGGATACTTCCCTTCACAAGACACTTATATAACATTCAGCGCTGGTATTTGTCATATCTTGAACAATATCAACAAGCAATTGGGACTATCACATCGGGATGCGAATATTATATATCGATTTTAGCATATTACCCTTTAAATGGAGCGTGTGATTTACCACCACCCGTCCCATATATGCCGGGTACATTTGATGCATAATGCAGGGGACTGTCCGTCTACCTGGACACACACAGAACTCCCATCTTAAAGAGGCAAGGAGGAAGCGCGAGATCTTAGAAAGAGAAGAAGTAGCCGAGTTTAAGACCAGTAACGGAAGATCCAAACCTTCCTAGGCGGAAGACGATGTTGACACAGCTTCCCAGAAGATGATGAAGATGCCTACTGAAATGTCTCCAATCTTTGACACCCCATGAACCCCTTTTTTAACACGATCAGTTGATTTCCCCTGCTTCAGAGTTATTCGGAGACCTCGTCGGACTTCTCACCGAATTAGTAAGCTTTCTCTCTCTCTTTATTTCAATGTCTGCTGACTCCTTCGTCAGCTTAGGTATAAAGCTTTATGATCGTACGAATATTATGTTGACAACGTATATATTCGAATAGATAATAAACCAGATTTCCCCTCCCCTCTGCTATGCCTACTCTTCAGGGTGCTCGTTCAAATTAAAATGCATTCTTCATCATTAAACAACGGTAAAAGTCATTTGCAAAGAGCAGATTCCTTTCCAAGCTTATACGAGAGTTGTTAAACTGTCACTATATCGAAAAATCCAAATGTACTAATTTATATTGACTATAAATATGTAAACATTGTCGGCATATTCGACCAAAATAGAACATGCTCCACTTTGCTCCAAATTACACTCTTGTTTTTAACAACTTATGGGAATTGGGCGAACTTTATGGTGTCTGCATAGTTCAAAATTAATAGATAGATGCTGATTAAAGTAAACATAAGATTGCCATATATAGGACGTTGACTTAGTAATAAAATTTCAGTTTAAAGAAAAATGAGAAAAATGGGAGATTTTTCGTTAAATTAATTTTTGGAGAACATTATAATTGGAAATAGGGCCGCCAAAAGTCAAATCATGCAGTTACATTGTCAAGTTAATAACAAGAGCTTCTGCGATTAGCTTGAGATATACTATAGAAATCATTAATGCTTAAAGAGAATAGGCCTGTTTGTCGGCTACTAGCAGATTAAAGTGCCATTAAAAAGGTGCTCAAGAACCAAATGCATCTATAAGATGGACCATTAAAAGGTTAATCTAAATACCTTTTGGAAAGGGGTCAATTTCAATGAAATGGTGTTTATTATTCTTCTTCTTTTTCTTATTGATATAATTCTTTTTACTTTTACTAGTCTTCTGGACTGATACTGACGTTTAACCAAAACATGCATTATTTTTTCATTAAATTATTCTTTGAGACGGAATTTACAAATTTTGTATCGATAAAATCAATATCCTTAGACTTACTCACAGACACCTATATTTGTGTTATGTACAGAAGTTTGTGGACTTACCTTAGAATATGTTTCAAAATAATAGTGCAAAAAGAGATTAGAAAACTACCACTAAGTGGGCAAGTCATACAGTTAAACCAAAGTGTAACTATTTCCAGATATAGTGAAAATGTTAATTTACACAAGAATATGTTTAAATATCTATATTCACGCGTTCTAAAATGTATTACATGCATCTTAAACACACAGCTTTAAGCAATGAATTTTTTGTACCTTTGTTATATACATGTATATATATATCAATTTCATCAATTTCTGAATTATTTAACTCATTGCAAAATAAATGTATTGATTTGTAATAATAACAAAACTATTTATTGATTATATTCGGAGTTTTGGCTTATTCAGCTTATTTCTACTTCAAATTTACCATTTATACATGGTATATAAATGTTGTTTTGAAGAATATATTGTATGTATATTGTTTTGAAGAAAACGAGAAAACGAATATGGCAACGGATGAAGAATAACAAAATATCAAAGCAACATCTTCAAACAAAATTATGCGTTTTAATGAAAAATAATGTCATTAGTGCTATAATTGTAACTTTCTCTGCGTAAAATTACTTATTAAGCATTGTTTATTAAGATGAATACTAATTTTGTTACAGTTTGTTTTAGTTAATTGGACTATATAGAGAAATAATCAAGATTATTGAGACTTTTGCATAGCAACCACCTTGGAGTCGACGCTCTATGCTCTACAGTATAGACGCCTGTATTGCCCAAATCGACACGTGCTCAAAGCATCCATCCTTTGAAGTCACATGCATTCTATTCTACAAAACCAAACTTACAACAATTACAAATCAATTTGTCTAAATATCAGAAGCTGCACTGATATTCAATATGGCCGCCACGCCTCATAATTGATGACATTGAAAAGGAATGGGATAATGAACCAGTTAGTTTAGAGAAACGACGTATAGAGGCCATGAGAGAAAGAGAGAAAGATAGAGATAGACGGCGTTGAAAGAGGTAAGTATGAAAGTTGCTCGGCCGAAAGTACAGATTTACATCGGAATATAATGATTATAATTAATTATAAACACAAGAAAATCGGAACTCAGATGCCAGTAATTAATAATGGAAATGACACACTTTCCTGCCTGGTACGACTCGGTAATCTACGTCCCGATTAATTCTCCTGTTCCTAGATACGCCTTCCTTCTGCTTTGCCCGCCTTCTCACATCTCTGAAATTGCTACCTTGTACGCATCATTTGAAGCGGGTAACTTCGCTGAATTAATTCACTTTACTATCTGTGGCTTCCACTATAGCTTAACACCAGGCAAGCGAAGAAGTCAGTGAAATACAAACTTTGGTCGATTTTGACTAACACATCTCTATTATTATTTATATATTAATCGTTGGCAGTATTATACGTACCATAGTAGCATGCTCAACTGTTCCTTTGTTCTAAAGAATACTTTTCGAGTAGACATGAATGTTGATATAGCTGCACTTAAATAAATTAGTCAAGGTTCAAAGCCCTCTTAAAGAATGCACGTTTTAAACTTTTCCGAAAACTATATATATAGTTTAATTTTTATGCATGTTTTTCATAAACTGGTTCAATATCTGAACCGATGATTTTCCAAATGTTTCTAAGAAATATTGTAGTATATTTAAAGTTGCATGAAACAAGTCAAATCACGAAAAAAAGTATAATGGATATTAAAAAAAAATGTTATAATGTATAAATTGAAGGAATTTTTTAATGTTATATTTTAAACATATCAAAGATTTTTCTAATATTTCGATAAGTCTCGCTTAGGTTATCCAAGACCCGCAAAGTCTTCACAAATCAGATAATTTCTAACAATTTTGACATATTAACTAAATCCTGTCAGTTCTTTCCAAGTTAGCAAACTCCTGGTAACTTTAGACAACTTGGCTAAGTACTTGCAAGTTATTAATAACCTTAAGGCTAAAGCCTGCTCACACTAGTAAAGTTAGCTAAATTCTGACAAGTCTTGCCAAGTTAGCTAAGTCCTGGCAATTCTTAATAAATCAGCTAAGTTTGGCAAGTTAGCTAATTCTTGTCATTTTTAGAAAGTTAGCTAAATTCTGACAAGTCCTGTCAAGTTAGCTAAGTCCTGGCAATTCTTAATAAATCAGCTAAATTTGGCAAGTTAGCTAATTCTTATCATTTTTAGAAAGTTAGCAAAATCTTGACAAGTCTTGCCAAGTTAGCTAAGTCCTGGCAGTTCTTAATAAATCAGCAAAGTTTGGCAAGTTAGCTAATTCTTATCATTTTTAGAAAGTTAGCAAAATCCTAACAAGTCTTGCCAAGTTAGTTACGTCTTGGCAGTAAGCCTCTCAAATAAGCTAAGTCCTGGAAAGTTACATAAACTTTAACTAAGTCTTGACAAGATAACTAAGTCTTGACAAGTCTCCACTGAAGTCAGCAGCACTCACCTGGCCGGCCTGAGTTGTGACATCTTTCGGACTTTGATGGTACAGTAGGTAACCCGCGGGAAGTGACCTGAAACCTCCCAGTCATGCCCTCGGATCAGATCCTTGAAGACCTGGACTCCGAACATGGTGTTGTTGGTCCCGATGAACCGGCGCATCAGGTAGATCTGCCCAACATTGTTGGCAATGAAGAGAAGTCTTACGAAGAAGAAAAGCACCGTGAGCCTCGAAGAGGGACAGACACCGCACATACACTTGTTCAACAGGCCCTTGATACGCCGGAACCGGGTGTTGGATTCCGCTTGCTCCTCCAGCGTTGCTACGAGACAGGCCACCGCCTTCTGGCGCCTCTCTCGGTCCGCCATTGACGCCTCGCGAGCCGATTGTAGCAGAACTGGGAGCCGTTTAGAGCAGATGCGCCAGAGGAGATGGGGCACCCAGGCGAGCATAGCCTGTCCCGCGAGAACGATGGCGACCCACTGGTAGTAGCCGATGTAGCGGACCTTGTGCAGCTCAAAGTCGTCGTCTGGAACGTGCTCATTGGGTAGGAGGAAGTAGGTGTTGGAGACCCAGCACATATTCTCAGCATACTCCTCCCAGGACTTGGTGAATTCTTGGGGCACCCAGCACTGGATTGGCTTACCTGGGAGAGAGAGAGAGAGATAGTGGGCGATTGGAGACTACGAGTAGGGTATTAGTTTTGAGCGATTAATTGAAATTTTAATTCTAAAAGCAAAATAAAATCAATGTTTTGTTGTCTGACCAATTAAATAGTTTTAATAAGTCAGTTATTATTAAGCGGTAATAAAGTTTGCTTACATTATATTGTACAATGTTCAATGTTCAATTACAACAAATCAAACAAATTAAATATTTTGAATGGCAAATAGGAAATAAAACTTATTAAACGTGGATTTTTACACATCGATCTAATTTCTACGGCTAATTTTCTTCATAAAATCAAGTACTGGCATTGTATACTATTATCTCAAATATTCCATAATATTATAACGAATTAATTTTCCATTAATCACGCATGCGTTGTGTATTTGATTTTGAATATTTGTTAAGTATAGTAATGTGTGCGTTTCAAATATGTTTCTAATGTTTGCATAAAATAGCGCATACAGAATATATTTTCTTACTTAAATATTCAAAAGTTATATAATTAAAGCAATTTTTATCAATATTTGGCATTTGAGTTATTCAATTTGTCGACATAATTATCAATACAGTTAGATATAAAGACATTTCTATTCACTCATTAAAACTTTAAAAGAAGGTTTATTTTTTACTGTCCTTTAATTTGAAAGAAAAATTGAATTGCCATAAAAGAGGTAAAAGCTTTTTCTCCACTAAAATTAAATTTATGATAGATAATAAAATTCAAATTACTTTAATAAATGAATAATTCTTTTATCCAGTTTTAAGTAATGAAACCTAAAGAATAATTCTTTTTTATTAATATATAAAACTAAAGTAGAACTTCTGGCTTCAAGTCCAACAATGTCTCTAGCAAGTCACACACATTCAAGTTGAATAATATTGATATCCAGACGTACAATCCCGTGCAATCCTCTGATTTATATTTCTAACAAACACTAGCTTGCAAAGATATTGTCGGATTAGCAGCTTTTCTTTCAAATAATATGGTTCACTTTTCTAGTCTAAGTTCGGAATGCAGCATAACTCTGACTGCTTTTAAATGATCGGTTTGTATGCCGGCGGCAGAATAATTCAAGATTTGTCAAGATTAGAGCGTCGATAACACTATTTCATAAACATACAAAGGACCGGGGTTTCAAATAAATTATATACATATATATTCGAGGTTTGATAGTTATTAATTTTAATTATTCATTGAAGTCATTTTCATTATGGATTAGGCGTTTGATAAGTGGATTTTTGGGATCCTGTATTATGCAGAAATAACTGTGCGTTTGTTGCAAGTTACTTGTTAATCCAAAAAGTCTTTCTAGGATTTTGAACAGTTTGATATTACCTTACTTTGTTTACAATAAATTGCTTTAATCTAATCAATCCATATACCAGCAGACTTTTTACACTTTCATTGAGGCTCATTAGAACCAAATATAATTGATAGAATTCCAAATAAAGTACAACATTTATATTTAAATTATTAGAAAATAATCAGAAAATAATTTTTTATTTATGATTTATTCATGAAACTAGTCAGTATTTAACTATTTAAAATTTTATCGATTTTACAAAAATACGCATTTTTTAATAAAAAAGTATGTTGTAAACATTTGTGACAAAATGGTGTATTTATTTAATGTACTTTATTTCTCACACTTTTCTGTTACTTTTCATTCTTTATCGTATCTTTAATTTTCATGATTATTTGTTGTACCTAGATTCCCCATCCAGATTGGTACATTTATTTATTTACTATACAATAAAAACGCTTACTTATCTTATCTTATGGTGCATGTGTAGGGTGTGGTCACGTGACCACCTCTTCAAGTGCACAATACTGAAAGTTAGTAAAACTTTATTTCATGAAAATCAGGAAAACTTTTATGTTATTCGTTCATTTCAAAATCTCAGCTAAAATTCGGAGAATTACGTAAAATTGTTTTAGTTTTGAAATTTAATCTGAACTTATAAAATTAATTAGTTCCACTTAACCCAGACTCAGTCACGCAAACTTTATTGGAATTCAACGATTTTCTATTGACAAAAATTTGCAACACTATGCATAATATGAAATTAATTAGAGTGGAAATTCACAATGTTTTGAAAGCATATTAATATTCTTTTCTATATAAAAAATTGGAAAACACAGCAAAAAATCCCTTTAGGCACCTTTATGTTATTCGAGTAATTTGTAATTACAGTTTCTAAGATGATAAAAACAGAATTTATTGCCAGAAAATCTCATTTATTTGAACTCTTTTGTTACATTATATACTACTCATACGGCAAATGAGTAGTATATTATTTAGGCAACGCTAAAACATTTAATTTTAACTTTAATTTAACTTGATTATTCTTTGTTATTGGGCTATTAATTCAGTCATAATAATTTTTTATCTAAATCAGTATTTTTATAGCTATAATAAAACTACTCTTATATTTGTTCAGTAAACATTATAATAACATTGTTAAATATTCCTGCAAGTTTGTGAACTTATCTGAATAATAAAATAGTTTGTAAATATTCCTAAACAGAAAGTTAAAAAGTGTAAAAAAAGCAGTCGGTGATGATTGCCTCAAAAACTTAGTATCCTAATCTGCTTCACAGACGATTATATATATGTGTGTCTGTCAATTATAATATTTAACTTTGTGTTGAAATCTTATACGGGTTTTAACATTTCACAAAGACATGAGGATGTATAAATGTCTTAGGATGATTACGACAAGTCCCGATAATATATACACATATATATAAATAATGGGCGCCTAGCAATTTAGGGTCTTATAAAAATACTTCTTTTCGAAAAAGAACTCAGTGGAAATAAGTTGATTTAATTATTGTTAAATATATGAAGCTATACTATAGAAATAATTTATATATAAGTTGCGGTTTTTAAGAATATTATAATTATGATACTTATAAAACATAAAATAAATAATTATACATAATTTGTAAGACATAATTTCCATTACAAAATATTTCTTTCATATTAATAATAGTATTGAGTTATAAAACTGATTGCGGTTTTTACGTCTTCAATAACAGGTTAATTAATGAGTTATATCTTTCCGTACAGTATAACAACATCATAGTAAGTTTAGTTTCAGTAAGACTAAACGTTGAATTGCACTAATTTCCCCCTCTTATGATAAGCTTCATAAAGAATGATGCATGAATTTTCAATGAATGCAGACATTTTCTAATCAAGTTTTAAATCAAGGGTCACATCACGATTACAAGAAAGTTATTTCCACCTTAGTTCTAATTTATGTTTTATGGGTGCATTGTGACCTTCTTCCGTATACGTGGTAAATAGAAGAGAACTTTTATATTTCACAAAAAAAGTATTCTGTAACTTAAGCGATGCAATGGAATATGCTTGTCTTTAAAATCCAAATAATTTTTTAGAAGAATAAATGAATGTGATCTGAAATAATAGTGCTTTCGGGGGGGGTGTATAGTATTCTTAATATTATTACAATATTAACATCGCCGTAATTCTCTCTTGACTAAACGGTCCTTTCTGCTCTGATCCCCTCTCTAGAAGCACTTCTCTTTCAGAACATGGATTCTACTGTAAGATTGGAGCATAAACACTGACAGGATAACACCAGAGTATGCATAACAACAACACTAGGACAAATTGGCGCCCAATGCAAAACCAGAGGCCTGTTAGTGGAAACCTTATTTTATTCTGGGATGGAAAGGTGGATATTCCGTCGGCTACCTTACTCCCCTCCTCTTCCCTTCCCAACCATTTTATTCGTCATAACTTTTCATTATATGAACCCCAATAGAGCTGTTGAACTAGGAACATAAGAGTTCTAATGCTCTCTGATAATAATACAGTAATTCCACTCCAGGCCAGGGTGATTTATTCTGCCATAATATTAAAATACCAACTCTCATTGAGCAAGACACTAAGTTGTCGACAACAATCCGTTCAGTTACCCAGTCGCGTAAGGGATGATTTAGGGTCCCTTTTAGCCTCTAAATAACCACCATATAGTTAAGGTTGTAATACGCTAACATGCATAATATATTGTTAACAAAATTGTTACACTCCTCTGTTTCTTATTTGCTCATTTAAAAATTCCACACTCCCATCCAAAGATCTCTCTGGTATCGCCATAAAAACGTCTGCAGAGAATCCCATCAAAATTCTCCCATGTGAGGAAATATGCCTACCTATATTGGTATATGGGGTTTACGATCACTGTTAACACACGGGCAGTTTAGACAATTTTTCGTTGTCATTTCAGACTGGACTCCAGTCTATATACATACCAAGCATCAGTTTCAAGGAAATATTGTGTTTTTGAAAGGGAGAAAATCGACTAAGTGGTGGAAATGATGATTATAATTAAAATGATTGTCACATAAGTTGCAGCAAGTTGCCAAGACTGAGGTAGAAAATGTTTCAGGGACATTTTAGACAAATTCAAGTTTGATACAGTTTAATTTACGTATAGGAATTTCTTCCCAACATTACACAGAGTTGTCTTACATTGTAGCCTATATAATTTTTCGTTTTCGTTTTCTTCTTCTTCTTCAAATCTGTTTATCGATTATCAATCAAGGCATAAACCCCTTCAACGCAAGCCTTGTTATCCACGAGAGGGGTAATAAAATATTTAATTGTTTCCCAACAACAAAACAACAAAACAGTAACACATTGCCCCCCATACACTCGAAAGCCTATGTAGGTACAAATATTTTTTGGTACGTTATTATGACCCCCTATATCTTCACGATATCTTTAATGGAATGTGAATACATGTTATAGGTACATAACAATATGTTACTGAATTAGTATATATCACTGACTGTTGATGTTGCGGATTCATACTTGCCTTATACTTAGTTTAGATCATGATCCGATTAATGTCACAGTTTGAGTGATTACGATTTCCAACGTAAGTGATTGATAGGTTTTTATTGTCGACTCTCGTCTGATTCTCTTCTTCCTTCTTTCTTGATGAAACTATGACCATACTGATTATTCCAAAGGGATCCGTGTATATAGGCATCTCCTAGGTAAATTGTTAGCGAGGCTAGTTAAGTACGCAAAGACTTGCATTAATACTGCCTACGGACTATTGCTCACGATAGTTGCATAGTGCTTGGTCGTGCAATTTCATTGCACGACCAACTTTATATACCGGTTTAATTAATGTATACAAGTAATATTACAAAATGATTTGTGTTGTTAAAGACTAATCCAGCTCATGTGAATTAAATTTATTGATGAAAATATGAATAAGTCTTTGATCGATATTTTTAATTTTTCATGATTTACAGATATAAATCGATAATATATATATTTTAAATCTTATCTTTAACTGTACAATTTAATCTCGAAATAGACCTTTTAAGAGAGTTAAAATAGTATTTCCTATCGATCCACCGAGAAAAAATTTCGCCTGTATAATTGAATATGTTTTTGAAATCTCATAACACAAGTAAGTCGATCAGTATTTGTTTACAATTCCCGTCAAAACATGTTTATTCCGCTGCATCAAGACATCATGACAGGTATCTCAAGTCCATCCAATTAATTAACCCGTAGAATGTTCAACATCTGTATTTTCAACCTATGTTTTTATCTAAATAATTCCTGCCTCTAATAAGTAATCTCTATATATCTAGTTTAGCTTATTTAACTCTAAAATTGGAATATATATTCATTGGAACATCAGTTGCAGCTTGATACATAAATAAATAAATAAATAAATGAGTAAATGAATAAGCTATACACTTCAAACGTATTTAAATTTACTCATCAATTATTTTTATTATGAAATATATGTTTAAAAGTTGTGTACAATTAAGTACAATTTCACAGTATTATATTTACCATATTTATATTTTTGACTGTATTATATATACTTCTACGAGAAATGAAATAACTAAATAGCTTGAACCCATAATACGTGAAGTTTCATTATAGTCACATTGCAATTAATACATATATATTGTTTTTCAATTTTACTATTGCATTTGTTTGCAGGCTCGAATTCGTAAAAAAAAGTAAATTCATTTTTTTGTGGGCAAACCTATGCATAGACATTTAGTACTTCAAACAAAATTCAGCTTATCTGTAATTTAAAAAAATTAAAATGCCTCAGCTGATAAGAATAAAAGTCTAAATTAATTAGACTTCTTTTATCCATATTTATATGTTCCGCACTAAAAAAGCATATTTTTAAGAGAAACATTTCCATCTGATAACATTAATTGAAAGTCAAACATTATTTTATGAAATTCCAAATATAAATAAATGATAGCACAAAGTATTCCTAACCTATAAATATGCAATAATTCTCGGAAATTCTCTTTTCTAGAAAGTGTATAAGCGATTTTTGTATTTAATCCTAGGTACTACGTGTGCAATATAATCGAAAAGAGATTTGACATTTTTGGGGATAAGAAAATTGCCTCAGATACTATTACCACCAAGAGACGCTCAAAGGCGGCACACCAACTGACGCTATTTAATCTCATGTTCTGTACTTATATTCCACCTGATTGTGATGGCACAGCTGCTGCGTCGAGCCAGTCAAAGAACTCTGTATGGAGCATACAGACAGTGTGTTAGTATAGAAAGCAAAAACGATCACAAGATACCCTAACTAAGTAAGTTGGTTTAAGGAGAGTTAAACCCGGCGTATTTTGATAGATGAGTTTTGTAACATATATAACCGGCCATTGAATTCGGATCTCTGAATACTTTAGACAGACTCCAGACTGAGGTGGGACTGAAACTTGATCTCTATAATACGCCTCCAACCCACCCCTCCATCTTGCATCTTGTGGATGTTCGTCTGGTGATTCTAATGCGGTCTTGTTATCCCTCACTTTATGCCATATGGTCTGGCGGCGGAGGCATTGTCGTCGACGGAAACATAGTTTGTGTTTCACATGTCGGGCGTTTTCGCTATTGTTTATTGTATTTTATAATCAACTAATAAATGTGCCCAAATGAAGAGACCCTGCTTATCAGCGATCATGTGCTACTCAGCCTCTTTTATGACTTATTTATAAATATATTTTTTAATAAAAAAAAGCAAAGCACTTACACATGTGTATAATCATAAATGCGTGTTTGGTTATTTTTGAAACTTATCCAACTCAGATTTGCATGAGTGTTATACTTCGATGACAAAAATACTTAATCATAAGTAGTTTATTTAAACAATTATTTAATAGCAAATGCATTATTGATACTTCAATTATCTGTGAAAATGCAACTCAAAAAAAGGAGCAAAAAAATACTTTTTATTAAAAAATGCGTATATTTTTTAAAATTTATTAAATTCTTTTATTTATGGATAACTATATTGACGATCAATTGCTGTATATTATTTGCACACTAACTATATTTGTGATATATATATATATTGATTTTTGGAGCATGTTGAATGACGTAACCATCAACATCGATAAAATGAAAAAATACAAATTATGTTTTTCTCTCGATTATTTTAGAAATAAATTTTGATTTGTTTACAATGGAATATATTATGAAATAACTTGCTTTAATACATGTAGTAAAGTTTAAAAAATCACCTCATCCCCTCCCCTCCCC
>JAYRBW010146655.1:0-14669 GCA_036023295.1 Invenusta paracnida | reverse complement strand
CTTTCTAATCTTACTATAACGGGATATTAATGCATATAATAAATTAATCGTGTTCTGTTAACGGGCTATCATAATATGTTATAAGAACTCAAGTAGCAAATATCATTTCGTTAACAGTAGCATCAGTATAATGCCAATAATCTTGAATTTATCGTCCGTGGTACCTAAACAATATTGATATAAAAAATAAAACTTGTCAACGCTGATGAAACTGTTAAAAAGCCAGACAAATTGCCTTTTCGAGTTTCATAAAGTTATTCTTCATAAAGCCGACACAGTGGTACATGCTACTCATTGAAAATCATGTAAAATTAGTTCTGGGTGGATTACACAAAGCTCATGGTTCAAATTAAGAAGATATGGATTATTTAGAGTGATCAGTATGCTTATAGGCTTATATTCAATTAAAATGTCACTTTAATGATTCAGAATTATATTTGTTAAATCTAGTAAGTAAAAAGGAACCTTAAAAATTGAGAATAAAATTAACAAAATTCTATGTTTACAGAACAAATTACTACGGTCGACATACAAATATATCAATGAAATAAATTTAACTTTAAAGACAATTACTAGCAATATATTCTTGTTTCCAACGGGATATGCTGTCTGTATTTTTCGATGCTCGATACCCAAAGACAATTAAACAAACTTCGCGGTCAGCTATAGGTGTTTGCCATTTTATTGATCTTGTTGATGGAGACGCATTCTCAAGGATCATGAAGAAAAGCATGTTTAATTTGTTAAATTATGACATATCAGAAATCGCCATAATCGAAGATGGGAAGCCAGTTGCTCAAACTTTTTTAAATGAGATTTTGATAAAAACATATTATGTCACTTATGGTGACCTACGATAAATCAGAGAAATTGAATAAATATTGATTGTATGATTTGTATCTTAGATGTTTAATTTATGATTTAATTTATAGAAGTATTATCGTCTTGCATAACAAAAATTTAGAGCTATAAATATTCAAATTTAGCTTAAAATATAGTTCATGATTTCATTTGTATATTATACTTGAATTTACGTTTTTTGTCTGTTTGCCTATAATCAGCTTATTTTATTCTAGGGTACCATACGACGGAAACATCTTAAATGGCAACTCACCATTATGGAGCAATTGATACCAAAGTTCCCCCAGGCGACGTCGATTTGGCTGCGAGTTCTCGTAGATGAGTGGCTGTGGACCCACATAGCGGAGGCGGGAGAGCTCGTATTGACCGGGCCTCAATTCTCCAGACCAGGGGTCCAGGAAAAGGAAGGCTAGGGCGGCGTGACTGGTTCGGACCTCACTCGATGTGGACATGAAGAGACGGCGGACTGTATCGGAGGCGAGTTGAGAGGACCATGTCTGGACGTTGCGTCCAAACCGAACTTGCCAGCGGATGAGAGGGGCTTAAGGATATGAGGTGAATATGGGTGGGAGTGGAGAGAGATACCAGTCATTAGCTTAAAATGGATAATATTATATTATGCAAGTAAGAACGTCAAAAGTCAAAAATGTATCTGGCAATACATCTAATTATTTGAAAAGTGACAATAAAGCTAAGATACAGTACAAATACTTAATATGTATATAAATCTTGAATTTTCTTTATACGAGATAACGCTTATTTAGAAAGAACGAATTGTAAAAGCTACATTTATTTATGCATACAATTTATATAAAGTGATTAATAAAGTGATTAACTTACCTACTTATATTTTAAATTTAAAAATGTATATTCATTTATCGATTTACTACTCTAGTTAATAAAAACCACACATTTTCACATGGTTTAAAGAGGCGATTAATTCAATATAAATTAAGTCAAGTAAATCAAGTCAAGCCAAGAACAAGAGCGTCAGCGTTTAGTTTGAGAGATGCTAGCAGCTTTAGTCATTAATGCTAAGGAGAATAATATGCCTATCTATGAGCGCAAATAAATCATACTACAGTGCATCAAAAAGCATATTTTTATAACCAGCGTAATCGCCAAGCGCTAAGGAACAACATGCACCTAAGTTAAAATGTTGAAGGTTTAAATTCTACAGATACTTTTTAAAAGGGTTAATTTCTATGAAAAGTGTTTTATCTTCTTGTTGTTATTATAATCAAACACAAAAAGACAGAGTAACAAAAATAATAGTCAAGAACGAGTTCATCAAAATAAAAACGTTATAATACTATTGAAGATATATAGAAGAGCCATTAAAAAATATATATAAAAAGGCTCCAAACTGTTACATTGCTTGCAGTTAAAATGCATAAACATAAATCATTAGATCAAATATGTAGATCATGCAGTAATATATGTGTATATCTAAACTGGAAAATTAAGTAAAATAGGAATAACAAGAACTGAAGAAAAAATACTTGCAATGAAACATTTTTACAGAAGCAATGTAACTCACATGAATACATAGTTAGTACATAGTTACATTATACCTAATTAATAAAAAGTAATAAAAATAATACAATTTATACCATTGTCATGAATTTTTTTCTCAATTTTTGTTCCCTTATTTTTATGTGTAAATTTTCCAGTTTAGATATACAGATGTTACTCTATGATCTATATGTTTGGGATTTTTTAACAACAAGCAATGTAACAATTAAATCTTAAAGCCTTTTTATATCATATTTTCAATGGTTGTACTACATATAATCTATATCAATGTAACTTTTTTCATTTTGAGAAATTCGATTCTTGACTTTTTTGTTGGGATGATAATAACTGTTTCTTATTGAGATTGATTTCAGAGGATTTTCTAGAATCTTACACAAGTAATTAAACATTAATTAAACACTTTTACGAACGTATTTTTATACTTACACTGTATATTTCAAAAAGGAAGTTCCGGGCACAACTGTTAATTTAAAAATATACACAAAAAGTAATATTTGCAACATTGAAACTCTTTAATCTATTTTAATCATCAATTATGCTCAAGATACTTTATAGGCTATGAAGGGGAAAAAAACTATTATATTTCAAAACTATTTTACCGATATTTCATTAAAATAATATTTGATATATTTGATACTATTAGTATTTAACGTTAAATATTGAACAAATCGGATACTTATTAAATTGTAATGTTTTATAAAGTATGTTAGTATATAATTTTTAATTTATAAAACTTAAATACGAATAGCAAATCATTTATGACAATATTAATTCAAGTTAACTTTATATCCTACCTACAGGGTCAGGCAAATGTTATTCCCAATTTTGAAATGATAAATACTTTATTTGAAATGATAATGTTTTAATGATTTCATAACAAGATAATAGTAAACTGTACAATAACAGTAATAACAGCAATAACAGTGTAACAAATACTTACATTATCTGAGATTATCAATAGTTATCTTCTGTTCTCAAAATGTTCTCCATTATATTGAATGCAGCTTTCTGCTCTGGAGACAATACTATGGCAAACTGTTTCACATAATGCAGTATTGATGGTTGTGAAACTGTCTTCTATTGAATCTCGCAGCTCCTGGATTGTACGTGACTTGTCTTTATAAACAGCGTCCTTCAGCACACCCTACAGAAAAAAGTCTGGGTGTGTTAGGTCCGTGGACCACGCTGGCTATAAAATTGGCCCACACCTCCCAATCCAGCGATTTTCGATGTTAACATCTAACCATTGCCAAACAATTAAAGCATAATGGGGGGCTGCCCCATCTAGTTATAAATAACAGGTATCTTGATTCCTAACTCTGGGCCAAAAATAAGTATTCAACATTTGCAAATAATTAACAGTGCCCTCAGAGATAAAAGAGTCAATAATTCCACTGGAGGAAATGGCTGCCAAAATGGGACCCCTGGCAAATTTACATCTTTTTCCAATATTATTTGTGGGTTTTGATTTGACCAGTATACAATTGTATCTGTTTATGTGACCTTTGAATTTAAATGTACCACCAAATGTCGCCAATAAAATCGGGATCATCATTTACCATCTCAAGAAAAGTTTCACAAAATTCCGTTCGTCTGTCTGCATCACCATCATTCAATACGTGGAATAAACGAGGAATGTGGGGGTTAAGTTATTCTTGTGCAGTAATCTCGATACACTTCTTTGCCTAACACCTAATTCAATAGAAAGGCATCTACTTGATTTTTGAGGACTTCGTTGCAAAGAGATTCTTGAGACAAAATCAATGTCTTACATTAGATACATCAATATCAAGAGTCAAAATTGGGAGTAACTTTTGCCTCACCCTGTATATATAATTATACAATTTCAAAAGTAAAATCTAAAAAAAACAATGTTATAGTAAAATGAATGCTAATTAAGTAAGAGCTTGTTTGCTTAAATATATCATTCAAAACATAACAAAGTTGCTTAAATAAACAGAATTCTTTAGCTTCATATCCATAAAATTAACTGAAAGTCTGTGCATTTCAATAACGCATTTGATGTCATCAATGGGTGATTTATATAACTTATATAATAGGTCACCATGTTCGGTCAACCTTGACGATCTCACCTCACTCCAGTACTGAGTGGTCTCCGGACGATCTGGTCCTGTATCTTAGCTCGTGGTGTGCTCCCACTCTCTGAGTTAGCCTGGTCCAACCATTCGGCGACCTCTTGTCGACTGCAAGATCGTTTTCTGAAGAGAATAGAAGCCAAAACGATAGAGGTATTGAATATTGGAGTCCTAAAACATATATAGTATTTAATCTTATGTAAAAGAACATTTTATTGTACAAAATTTAAATTTATAACTTTTCGGTGAATATTAAAATATAAATAAAATATCACATATAAATATAGGTGTACTTTATCAGCAAATAACAAATTCATTAAACATTAAATATCAGTCAATAAATATAAGTATGCATTGGTTAAATGCTCTAAAGCTCTGAAGCTTCAAATAACTACTAAAATTCGATAAGCTGTGACGCTCCAGAATATTATTTTTTACTATGGACGATCAATGAAATATGATATAAAAAACTCAGTTTGAAATGCGCTATAGCGCTGCAAAATTCAATTCACTCCCTGCATAAAAAGCTACATATAAAGATAAGAATGGAGACTCAGTATACTAAGTCCCATGCTTAGCCCACCGCTTTTGGATAGTATGCTCTTTTGATTTAGTAAGGTCAAATACACCAATTAACTACCTGGTATCATTGTAAGTATCACTTGTCTAAATCAGCATGCATCATCACTTTTGGCGAACTCTAACCCCGTCCGTGAGCCGTGATTAATAACTATTGATTTTTACACGCGTAAAGTGACAATTTTTATCATAGATTTTGACGCGCAGCTTTCGTTATGCATTGCACTATAAGATGTTATGCTTTTCAACTTTTTACGCGCCGCACACGTCCGGTATACATAGACCTTGGTAAAGTATCGACATTTATAAAGCATATAGTACAACTTTATATATTATAAACCGTAAATTTATTTATAAAATATATATTTTACGTAAGCTACACGTGATAATACACTATTCTAATGCGTGACTACTATTTATAAAAGTTTAAAAGTTATCAGAATGACAAAAACATTAAAAATATTTTTTAATAGATTTCTTTTGCAGAAAACTTAATAATTCAGCAACAATTGTTTAATCAGTAGCTCCAAATTAAAAAAATGCATAATTAAAATTGTAGTGTAAACACACTAATTTAAAAGAGATAAGCACTTTCAACCAAAAAATTAAAATAGCAAAGTTGCATAGTCATTTACATTTTGTTACTTTGGAGGTCAAGAATCGTATTGACGGAAGTAGTGGAGTGTGAGAATATGCGCTGCTTCACCGGACTGTCGGAAACTTTTAGAGTCGGGATTGCTGGGGGCTTATGAAGGCTAAAACCAGCGGAGCTGGGCCGACCGATGCGATTGGCTGGTGTAGGGTTCGGTCCAGGGGACATTCGTGGCGCCAGTCGATCATAGACTACAATTGGGTCGACCAAAGACTCCTCCAAAACACGATGCTCGTTCACCATTTCTAAATCGTTGGAATCTTCCTCTTCGTTTTCGACCATCTCTGTTGTCGGCTGTTCAAAGTCTTCTGATTGGTCAACATGCGATCGAACGTTATCATAGGGCTCTTCAGATTGGTCAATAGTCCATTGATCGTTATCGATAACTTCTTCTAATGATTGGTGGCCGTTGTTATCCCAAGTATTCAGGTGATCATTATCATGTTCTCCAGACGGATTAATCAGTTGAACTGTGTTCCCCATTTGCTTATTGCTGCTTGAATGCGAATCATTACCACCCCATTCATGAGAACTATTAGCCTCCTAAAAATTAAGGGAAACAACATTATAATACACTGTCATTCCTTGCAACGTTATTCTACCTATAAAACAATAATACATGATATATAGTGAAAAGCCGTAACTAGAGAAAATATGATTAACAATTATTCCTAAAACAGTCAATTTTATAAAAACTGCCCCTATTTATTTTGCCTAAAAGGCATAATAATGCCTATAGAGATAAATAAAATAATATAAATTAACATGAATTTCATTTAACAAGGTTTCTGTTATAGAAATATTAAAGATCTAGAATTTTTTTTTATAACTTAGTTATCTCCCGCTATTTTAATATCTTAATAATATTTACGATTCATACTTTCTCATGCTTGATAGAGTTAATAATTTAGTGATTCCATTATAATATATTTCAGATTTTAAACAATTAGTTCATGCTGTTTCTTTATTGACATGATACTATATTAAAGTTCTTTTCATATAGATTAATTGAGTCAGTTGTGACCATATTTTGTTAATCAATAAGTAATACATATAGGTATACGTCAATTATTGTACTGCATGCTTCACTACGACTGTATATTATAAAAAAATAAATAGCTGCTAATCTGATAGAACTCTCTGCAAAAATTACACTTATATATCATGAGAGAGTCTGTTAAAACCTCATTCAACTGTCAGTTGAGTCTAATTCCCAACAATTAGCCGATAATAGAAAGAGAATAAATCTATTGTCTAGCCTCATTAACTAGTCGTGTTTGACATAGTATTATCATTCCGCCTTTTCTAATTAAGCTGAGTAAGTACAACACCAAAATACTACAAAATTAGACAAATTTCCAGTTCACACAATTTTACGTGCAGATGTTTAATACACCATCTCAAAAATTAAATTAAACCGCAAGGTGATGAAGCGATGTAGACAGCATATTATTATGAATCTCTGTGAAGGTACATTCATCGAGCAAATTAAGAAATAGTTTTAATATCGTTAAGTTAGAAGCGCTGCTAAGTCTTCATTTGGTAAAAACAACGGTCCAAAAACGGTTCGAGTGTGGCTTGCTGAAGTACCTCTCACTAATGTGGTAATACCATAAGTGATAGTATGTACATATTATATTGTTAGCTAGTAAATGAAGCATATATGAATTAAGAGCCTAATAACATACATATTAACAAATCGATACACATCATATTTTATGTTATAATTATAACTTAAAGTTCACCATCATCTTGATTTGCTGTATGAACGCCGGAAATATTGTCAATAGTATAGAAGGATTACGGATCCCAAAATTGATCCGTATACCTACAAGTGTGTGTATATTGCAACACACACTACAACGAAATCATTATTAACTAATATAAGTGAGAATTGCAACGTTTCAATTTTAAAATAATTAAACAACATTATTACGGTATAAGATTATCGTATAATTATCAGCAATGTAATGAAAGATTAGTAATTGCGTTCGGAAATTCTATTTTGTTCGAATAAAATAAGGAATAACATTCAATACTACAACAAATGGTTACACTATATGATATACCAATATAGTAGGTATAAATATGAAATTATTCTACTTGAGCATAAAAGCAAAAGCTAAATGTGCTAATCGCACTTACAGTCAAAATGCCTTTCAAACAATTATTTATAAGTCAAATAACATTTAGACTTATAATAAATAAGTGTCGTTTTAAATACATTTGGTACATACATACTATATACATAATCACATTTCATGATATAACACCATTTTTAGATATTTTTATTTATAAATTTTTTTCATTATTACGAAATAATTACATAATGCTTCAGAATATGTGAAAGATGTATATTTTAACCAGTTGTGAAAGCATAAAGGTTTACTAAAGCATTAATTGTAGACGCAATATTAACTACCATACTTCATTAAAATTAGAAAATTATTTATTTTTCTAAAGATAATATAAATATTGAATTACCCAATACCAAGGGTCAACAAAAAATATAAAAGAGAAATGTTTACTTAAATTCAGTTTAACCATATTAAGAAAGATATGTATAATATCTCTTCTAATATATAAATAAGAAAAGTATATAAAGGTATAATGGTATTTTTCCAAAACGAAAATTAATTATTTTAAAGTTTTAAATAACGAAATAAAATATATGATTTGCTTGAATTTAATGGCAAATGGTGGCTTTTTAAAGAATGATAGATAAGCACCTGTATATGTCCTTCACTAGAAGCACATCCCTTAGAATCCACGGTCCAGTCTTGAGAAGTCGGCAGCACGGAGCTCAGATGCTCTACCTCAAAATCAGTACTATCCCGTCGCAAACCATGGTGACTACCGCCATGATTAAACGGGTCCGCTCTAGAGAATCCTGAGCCCACTTGGAGGGCGAAGTTCTGGAAGAACACGAAAGTTTAAATGAAGTTAATAAGTCAAGTTTCATTTTAGTATTATTCAGTGAAATATATAGATAAAGTCCATGCCATACATGAATTTAAAATAAATATAATTAAAAAATCTTTATATGTAGTAAAAGTTTTATCATATTTTCACATAAAAATTAATAAATGTAAGAAAGGAATAATTCAGCCAGGAATAACACAACAAAATTAGGTAGTATTATCAACAATGTTTAAGAGAAATAAAACGATCAAACGGTTTTTTCCATCAATTTTCTTAAACATTGTCTCCTTAAATTATTTTCCTCTCTTCTTTAGAAGAGTAAAAAAATTTCGTAAAAAAATATTCATTTAGTGTATTTATTATATGTTACGTTTTATAAGAATTTTTTACAAAAGAATTTGTATTTACTTATTAAATACAGATGTTAATGTTAGATATGTTTTTTTTATATTAGAGCAAAATAAACGAGTATCCCAAATAATACATATTATACTCGTACATATAAAAAATCATTGAATTTAAATAATTTCAAGAAAAAAATCCTACAAAATTATAATTAAACCTAGTTAAGAAAGGTAAGCTTGATTAATACAAAGATCATTAGATTGATATACGTAGAAAGTGGTAGATGATCAATTATATCGTTTACAAAGGAATGTTGTGTATATAAGATCTACCTAACCACACACACCGCTCCAGCATATTGCAAGCTAAACAATGACTACAAATTGAAGGAAAAGATTGTAAATCAATACATTTATAAAAAATATAGAAAACAAACGCACTAAATTCAATACTTTGAATGTACCATCATTGTATTCATATAATTGATTCATAGAAATACATTGAATACAAAATTGAGATTATTTCAATGACTGAAATGCAATGTATTAGTTTAAAAAGTAACTTAAATAAAGCATATCGGATAAAACTATTTTGTAAAATTAAATATTAAATTTAGCTGAAATATTTTTTAATATCATTTTACATGAATGGATATGCCATGTATGCTTCTTATTGTTATATAAAAAAGTTAATTTCAACCATTTTTTACAGAAAAATCTAAAATAGAGAAATGACAGTTTAAAAAATACAAATTACAAATTAAATGTATAATTAATTAATTAATTACTCTTACTGAGTGACCGATTAATGGAACAGAATTGAAACTATTTGCTGTGTAACTGAATCTATAAATATAATATACAGACTGATAGATCAATCTCAAATGTCATACTTAGGCGCTGTCTACAAGTAACCTGCGTGGCTTAATTAAATAATAAGCAGAATTAACAAAAGTTAATTGACACCAGTCGGAAAACTTGAGCTGTCTTTGATGTGATCACTAAAGATTTAATATAGATGCAGATATTACAGATATATTACGTATGTATGATTTTAAGTTCGAAATAGTGTGCAAAACTAAATACAATATTTCATAAATTCTTTCAAAATACAATAATGTTGTTAAAACTGTTCAACAAACCTTGTTTAAAAATTATTTTTGATAAAATGATGTTTAAAAACATAATCTGCAATATATCACTAAAAAATATCTCCAGTAGAAATCAAAATTGTAAATATCCAAGTTACAATTTTCATTTATTTAGAAAATATGATTCTTTTTAAGTTATATTGTTTTGGAAAAGTAAAATCACCAACATTCTTTTTTAATGTTTCAATAAAAATGTCTACTAGATTCTCATCCCATATTATTTTATGATGCTAAAATTTAAGTAAAAGATAACTTTTTAGACGTATCCCCAATTATTATGTATTATTACTACTATTTATGATAATGTACTTTTAATTTATATATATATGAGTTTTCTTAAAGGAAATGCATGTAAAACTCTCTTTTCCGCTTTTTCATGAGCTCTCTGAACCAATGACATAAACAAACCAATATACATAAGAGCATATAGCTACTACCGTATAATGATGATCTCTATTGGGGACAGACTACCGGTCAACATAAGAGCCCCCATCGTCATCTGGTACCAGTTCAGCGGTCCCTCCTTTTTCGCCCTGGCCATCCGATCTGATAGTGCGATTACTGGCGTCCAGAAAGCCGGACAGAGTCGGCGAGGCTCGCTCAGTGAACATCAAATGCTGCATGTAGTCCGCCTGAAACCATGGCAATGATAAGAGTTCAGATCCAGAACTACATGTAATTAATTTATAATTGTAAATCAAGAAATCAAGAGAGTCACACTTGCAAGTTATTATTGTTGAATGTATATAGTTTCACTGTTTAAAATTTACTCTTTTCAACAATAATATGTTGAACGATGTTTTTATAAATTTTTATAAAATATTTATATACACTTCAGTTATCATGAATTATTAAATAACATGACCACTACGGAAATTTACATGTGTATAGCGCATTGCATGTTTTAAAAATGAAAGACTTCACTATATGCAATTAGTTTAACGGTTATATTAATGTTTAAATAATAACTCTCCTAAAACTATGAGAATTGTATGTATACATATATGCTACAAGTCAATAAATCGTTAGGTGTCAATTAGTCAATTACTGACATTAAAAAAACTACTGTATAGATTATAAGCTAAACGTATATCGTAATCTTTGATATGAATAGAAACATCGTAAATTGTATAAATGTTGAAAATAAGATCATACGTTTAAATTCGCTCGTTCATTCAGTATTAAATATAATTTTATTGTAATAAATTTGAAAACAGTTTGGATCTAATATATTTTAGAGATAGAACACACTTACACCCGCTTTATTAGCTTCTTTGAGGTAGGCATCGAGTAAATCACCCTCGTCAGCAATATTCTCGTCAACCAGGGACGGGAAGGAGTCTATTGATTGATCGAGCGGCCGATTTGAATTGGCCAGTCGGGATTGACCACCTCCACTTTTCCCTGATGTTGTTACGCTTCCAGGATGCCCGAGTCTACCACCAAATACCTGGGCTTCGAGTTCTTGAAACTCTTGAAGTGTACTATCCACGGAAAACTCACTTGCACTGCCATCACGGAAGGTGTCTGTGTCCTCCAACTCCGTAGTAACATCGATAGTGTTCCCGTCCATCATACCGGATATCTACAAACACATTGTAGAAAAAAGTATTTAATTTTGATTATTTAGCATGTTAGACAAAGTGGTAATACATTAAAATAGGCCAGAATTCAGGCTAACCTGTGAGTAACCAAGTCTTCCAGAAGATTTCTTAGACGACGCTAACGAACGATCAGAAAGTAAATGTCCGTTTTCGCCTTTAATACCTCTGAAACTTCCTTTCAAAGAAGATGCACCACTTTCTGCAAAAAAGCATAAAACACCCATGCATTTCAAATAACTGTCAACCCTGTTTATGCGATACAAACAAAAAAGCTATGCGGGAGGCTATATAGAATATAAAACCTACTGAAAAAGGTTAAAAAATGCGAATAATAACATTAATTGAAATTTTGGATGTAATACTTTATTTTCAATTCAAAGAATATCAAGTTCACAAAATATTCTTTGCGTTAAATACTAATCGAATATAAAATATATTCAATAAATAAAAACTAGTAAGTTTTGTTCTATATAGTTAATTTTGAGAGAAGGAAGGCAACATATACATCAGAAAATTGTTGATAGAATAACTAATTAATTGTAGCGAAATTACAATATAACTGTATGGATTTGTGTAGAACTTCTCTTATTAAATAGTCAGACGAAATTATTGGTGAAAGCTTTTTTAATTATTAAATAAGTGATCACGAAAAAGTCAATACAACGTTAGTTTAATAGATAATAATATTATTATATATAAATAGGGAGTGCCCATATAAGTGTTTAAACCAAAAGCTTATAAAGGCTGTTATTATCATATTTTAGAAAATATTTTTGGCTTAGTAGTAACATCTATTACCAAAATTAAAATTCAAGAAAGATCAACAACATTTTTCTAGAATAATAACGTAAGCATGTTTTTAATAACTTTAAATACGATTATAGAAGTTCTATGATAATGATAGTATTGATTATAGTGAGGTTGAAGTATCATTAATAAATATAATAGTTCTAAATAATCTTTAATAAAATAGTTTTTGATGATTTTTTAATATTAAAAATTGTTTAAAAAGAAATGTACCTAGCTCGCTGATATCAAAATCCAGATCAAGCTCAAATCGTGATGTCGATACGGGAGGCAGCATATTGCCTCTCCGCGACATGTTTACAATAGAAGACAACACTTAGGAAGATAAAGGTGCTAGGGGGAATAGTCTCCAGTCTACAAGTAAGTATCACATGGAATAATTGACAACACGAAATCAAGGGTTGGTGGAGTGGTTGAGAAGAATTTGTTCAATGGAAGAAGAGGCAACATCGAAGTATTCAGAAAGGTCGAGATAAAGAAACTGAAAGTTTTAATATCACAAGTATACGAAAAAACAAAATTAAAATAGGAGGCATATAGGTATGTGCATAATAAGTCAAGGGAAATAAATGATATATAAACCACAGTTTACAGTTTTATAAATTAAAAAAATTATTTGTGGCTAACTCCGCTGTTAATAAAAATTTTAAATAAGTTGTCAATTGCCGAGAATTTGTCATTGTGAGCTTAAACTAATCAATCGATAATTAGTTCAATGCCGCAGTGCAAGTCAGTCTGTTAAAACCACAAGTATGCATCAGGGTTAAGTTCGAACTTGGCAGGAGTATTATCCACTTGGCTATCACTCTCAAAGTTTAATGGTTTATATTTTTACTCAATATTTTAAGACAAAAATAAAATTACCCTGTATGGAATAAACATATGAGTAAAATATGTAAGATTGATAGTATGATTGACTAATTATAATTGATCAATAAGGTTTACTAAATATTTTAGATTATTTCTAGGTAAGAAAAATTGAATATTTTATTTCCATAGTCTAATTTTGTATCATTCTGTTAAATCAAAAGCTCTGTAGCATTGATGTATTATATAAATGAGTGTATATAGTATAGTTTTTGAATGACGAAAAGTTTTACCAAATTAATAATATTCTAAAAAAAGTATTGCATGTAGAAATTGATACATAATATTTATTGAAGAAAAATTAAACCATATTTCCTTTACAAAAATAACAAAATAATAAATGCAGAAATCAGATATAGGTATGTACATGCATTAATGCTATTAAACGAAATAATCAATCAATTTATATTAAAGTTAAATTGAATATAATTAATTATATTTAACATTTACATTGAGAGATAAAAGTATATTTATGTATACCAATTATTTCCAGTCTAAACTTTTATCATAGGATATATTATTATAACCTTGCTTTGTACATATACAGCAATTAAAGTATAATGTTATAAATAAAAGTAGTGGCTATATATGTATATACTCATAACAGGTAACCCTATTGTATAAATTTATATATATCAAATAGTTATTTTTGAAAAGTATTCATATTTGCTAAATACCTAATTAATATTAATGTTTTTCATATTTAGATAACAAAAAATCATAGTATTCAAATTTTAATAATGTTTTAGCATAATTCTAAATATTTTGAAAAATTAAATAATGATTTAATTATAATTTACATTTAGACAGATTTGTGATGTAATCATTTTCAATAAGCCTAACATGCTTAACATTTTTGTTTATTAAAAATTATATATATTGATAAAACCTATAAATATTGTTATACAGTAATTCTTAAAATGTATATATATATATGTTTAAATTTTAATATAATATATTCTTTTCAATAAAATAAAATAGAATAGAATAAAATAGCCAGGTTACTCGTTGATTAAAATAGAACATTATATTTTTGGTGTAAGACACCTTCTTCAGACGAAGTAAAAGATAGAAGTGAGAGAATGTACAAGGGATACGTAGATTTTACAGATCACTACTCATTACTTTTAAATAATCCGTACATCCTCTTTATATGCTACCCATATTATTTTAACACATATCCCTTGTACATTCTCTCACTTTTATCTTTTACTTCGTCTGAAGAAGGTGTCTTACACCAAAATATAACG
>JAYRBW010146644.1:0-14671 GCA_036023295.1 Invenusta paracnida | reverse complement strand
TTAAAATCAATGTATTCTATTCGCCTTCGTCTCATAGAATACATTGATTTTAAAACAAGTAGATTCTAGCCGTATATCTCCTCAAATCAGTGTAATATCATACATATCATCTTCAAGATAGGATAGGATATTATATACAATATAATATGATATTTTAGACAGCGCCAGTTTTGAAAGACCTTTTCTATTTATTAGATATTGATAAATAGATTGCCAAATTGTCCAAATTGTCTACAAGAAACGAGTCAATGGCACATTCAATAATTTTTGCATACGGGGATGGGATGCAAGTTATATCACAAGTTTTTACGCGTACAGGTTTCGATACGTCATCTTCCAGCAACAATTAGTTCCAGCAAATTCAAGGACCAATTGGCACTCTTGCCATTGTGTTTACAGTGAGAAACGTGTTACTTCTTCTTCTCCTAAAATTGAAGCCGCAGTTCTTCCAATTTGCTCTGATTGAGGCTGTACAGAAAGTGCATTCCTCAAGCCTTAATGAGGATGCTCGTCAGCTGATACAAAGTTTTTATCATCGAATTTTTTCAAATTTATTCTTTCGTCACTATCTACGATTACTTTTAACAAACAGGCTGATCTTTTGCTATTGGTGGTTTTATACAGACGAATGCCGTACGTTCTTTAATTATCGAGTTTCATCTATATATTGCCTCCTTGAGCAGCCTCATAGATGACTCACTAAATAATGTAGAACTCTGCCTACCTTACTCTCACTTTATTAACATTTTCTCTCGCTGATTTAACTCACTTTATTTTGTTTCAGACCTATCTTATAATCTTCTGTCATCATTTCAACTCTTCATTTTCTAGAGTCTTCAATGATTCAATTTTTTAGTTTCACAGATCTATTCTCAGTTGTCTCAAGAATCTCATTTCTGGTGTTCATTTCTCACATTCATCTATACTTATTTATTTTCATGGATCTAAAGAATGTAATGATATTGAATATTTTTTTAATGATTCAGTGCATTCAACTTATTGTAAAGATAAATCATACCGGTTACCCCCAAGCACTCCGCAGCGGCATGCCATTGCCGACAAGAATTGGGGAGACTCCGGGAATAATTGAAACAAGAATTACAATCAGAAGTGACTTGCGCACGGTCCTTGCACATACGAAATTTGGGAGCAGAGCGTTCCGCTTCTGGGCCCAAAAAGTTTCAATAATAGCTTAAGTTTTTTTAAGTTTTTTTTACTCTTTATGATTACTGTTTCTTATGTATTCCGAATTGCTGTTATACTATTATTACCCATTCTAAGGCTGCACTGCACACTTGTGTAAGCAGTAGAATATACATTATTATTATTATTATTATATGCATATATTATTGTTGATATAGAATTTTAAAGAAAACAATTATAGTATAAAAAATGTCAGATTGTACCTATGTATATGTTACATAACAATACATTATATATAACCACGTATCTGTTCGTGCAAAGAGTTGTATGAGAATGTTTATTAAGCAGCTGCTCGTATAAATTTCATAAATTGTATACAAATTTCAGAAATCTATTAAACTATTTTATGAAATCTTCATACGAATAACCGCATTAAAAGTTGCACGGCGTAGCGGCTTTCAGAGGTTATAATACAGTGTCCAATAAAAAAAATTAAATGCTGGTTATTTCCATAAATTAACCAGTAATATTTAAAAGTAAAATTTAAAATTGTATTGCATTCTTAAATTTATTAATATGTAGTAATGCGTCGTATAATTTCTTTATTTTTCATGATTGGGCTATTTGTTACAGTACAAGAGGTTACTTTAAATCTATTTATTCTATATACTGCTGCTTTTTCTCAATCGTTTTTGTGACTGACTGTGATCATAAATACCCACATATATATGTACAAAACATATAAAATATGGTTAATATATTTCTAGAAATAACAAGATGATATTTAATATACATGTATTATAAATAGTCTTTATTTTCATAGTTATGTTTTAATAAGTTTCTTAAGTATTTTGCTACTTAGTATTTTATTTTAACAAACTATTCTAGATAATATAATATAATATCTAAATAAATTTTCAAATTAAACAAATAGCTATCTTGATTAAAGAGAAATGAATTATTCAAACAAAACATTATATTTTAGAGCTTTAGTAAAAGATTTACATCAATGAATGATATGCAAAGAATTATTTTACATTTATTATAAAAATAACATTACAATTTATGAAAATACATTCTTATTAAAATATTTTAAAAATGTGAAATATATATCAGGTATACTAATTTTCTATTTCACATATATACATGATTTAATAAAGAGGGATAAATTGTTTTAACTGGGATATACAATTATTTAAAATATTTACGTATAAAATCATAAAAATATAAAAATAGGTAAATATAGCATAATCAATGTTAACATGTTTTCTGTTATAATTTTCTATACAATTTTGTCATCAAAAGCTAATGGATCGATTCTGTCGAAACAAGAGCAGTGACTGGAGGGATGAGTGTGGTCATATTGCCTCCTTCAGAGGGATAGTAAAGTTCCCTGGGGAGAAACACCGAAAGAAGCAAAAATGCAACGAAGATGAAAAGAACGATAGCCACACCGATGATCTTGGATTTAAGTATACCCATTATGTGCCGGCGCGAGAAATTGGTGCGCTGGGGAGGCATGGCAACATACTCAGTGGAGCAGGAGTATGGCTGACTGGGGGTGCGCATGTGTCCGGTGACACGGGACCCCACTCGACTATGTGTGAGAGGGGTGCTGGCCCCAGAGTTTGAGCGTGTGTGACTCGTAAAGTCTGGGACGTTGGAAGTGGGTGAGGAGAGCATTGCTGGCACCACCAAAGCTGTAAAGAGAGGCACATGATGTAAGTAGAGTAGACAACAGGCCAGAATTTAATGAGAGAATAAGTATACCAATTTATTGATAAAAATGTTGATTAATTAAACGGACTAAATGTGTATATAATTATGTCCAAAGTATACACTTGTAAAGTGTCTTAACCCTATCGGTTAGGTGGGAAGACCCCCCCCTTTAAGGCCCCCCTCCAGCATTTTTGCTTTGATTTTTAAATGAAAAATGGAGAAATGTAAGCTTCCGTGATTGATTGATATTTTTGACTATTTTTTTCAATGTAATAATGAAAAATTATATATTTTTAACTACATACGAAGTTTGAAAACCCCGTTCGATTAAAATGTTTTCAAATTATAGGGGATCCTAATAGGCCTTCCCCCACCCTTCCGATATGGATGTGCAAAAATTAAAGTATGGATATATAGGGTTAAAAAGAGTCCAATTTGACAAAATATTTCCAATATTTGTGTATGTATATGTTAGAAATATGTATATATATGTACATTGTGCTCAAGCCTTAGAAAGTCTAAAAAACTATTTACTGTACGATTTACTTGAAATATTATCCCATTCAAGGCAGATGGTGGGGGTATTGATCAAATGGAGGTAGCGTTGAAAGATTACCATTTGAAATCAGTTGAATATTATTAAGACTGATGAGCTAACGATACTTTGTCCACTAAATAATAACTGAAATAAGCTCACATGATAATTCTGATTCCGCATTCTCCTCAGCAGGCCTCTCCATTAACCGATTTTGAGCCTGCGAACATAAAAGAAATGGCAAAATTACAGACATCATAATAGAATACAAAAATGTTTATCGTTTATATAAAAAAAGTTAGGTTATATTTAAAAACATTATTTTTATATTGCATGATAATATTTTTTTACAAATTTAAGATATTTTTAGTTAAAATTTAACTTGCATATTTAAAGTAACATTTTTATTTTTCGGCACATTCGACATATATTTTTGATACGATTGATTTTAAAGGTAAAACAATAAATTACACATGCTACTGAGAGTAGTAAAAAGTATGACTTAATGAAATTTGGGATGAATTCACTCTATTTAAAGATTCTATTCTGTCGCTCAGTTTAAAATGTAGACAGTTTAATGCTCGCTTCATTTAAAGATTAGTAATTTTTTTACAGTTTAAAGATCACCCAATTAAAACTTCGGAAGAATTGCTTTCTCTCTATTCATCTTTCGCCCAATTTGATTGTCAAATTTAAATTTCGCTGATTTCAAAGATTTTTATTTTTATTTTAAAGTTAATGTTTGCTACGTTTAATATTCGTTCTTATGATAGTACTCCCGTAGTTGTATTTTCAAAGGGCTTACATTTTGAGCTTGCTCCTCCCAGTCTTGTTTATAAAGAATGATAACATAGCCAATAGTACTGATAACGAGGCCAGTACTTATACCAACCCAGAGACCTGTGACAATGAGAGAGAAGAGAACTTGCTTGTAAACTTTTTACTGGTGTCAAATAAAATGTTGCAAAATGGTATTATTTAAAAGCATATTATTAATATATATTATACATATATGTATATAAACAAAGTTAATCCCCCTAGATATCATATATTAAAAAGTATATATGTTTAATGTATGTTTTACGTATATATGCCAATATATTTAAGGAGATACCTCTAGTGGCTTCAACTTCAACAGAGTTTACCAGTAGACCATGATTACCGAAACAAATTTAGTTTAGTTAAATAAAAGTTAGTACAAATTTCGACGCTCGCACTAAATACATTGCAAATTATGGTTGAAAATCCTTGTGGTCTAGGACGTGACAACGGTATGAACCTCCACAGATTTCAGACTTAGTATAATATATATAATGGTTTATACACACACACCGGGTCAGTACACAGAATATACTAATGCTCTTAATAGCTGGTATTCGTTTAACAAAGAAATCTGTAAATTTTCAAATATTTTATTTAAAAATTCGTAAAGGGTACACCGCATAAACAATTTATAAATACACGTTTGCTAGCGCTACTTGCACATAAGTTCAAAAGAGTACTTTAACAACAGTATTAAATTACATTTCTATGACTTACCAAGTCTCAAACCACCAAACTTATGATTTGAAGCCACCGTATGCTACCACAAGAAATGTTCTTTGCACGCAAATATAAAATACCGAAGTAAAGTGTATTAGGCTTATCATATAACTTCTATTAATTAATAAGCACGTAGTAGTCTATAAGCACGAAAGTAATGACAGCCTTACAAATAATCATAAACTCATTTTCTATCGTTCATTTTTATGTGTTTGTATCTATTTCTATTAGGTGCAATACTGAAAAGACTACTGGCTTAGTTGTTCCCGTTCCTTCTATTACAAAAAACAATTCTTTGTAAATTTAGGAATAGGTATACAAATTTTACTCGTATATATAATATCGAATAGTACTCTATGTTATAATGATTAAATGTGTGCACGATTTTATGAAGTGATATGGCGTTCAATTATAAAACCATTGATTTAACTAACAAAGTAATTATTTAACTTTGAATATATATCTAGCTATTCATTTTCATGTAAATACAGAGTTCATAATGCCTTTTATTATTTGCTTTTATAAAATTTCGTAAGTGCTGTTAGTTTTATCAAAACATAATTTCAATAACAAAAGACGCTTCTTGCAAACATAGAAACATTCATGAGTTACTTAATAATTAATATTTGATAAGTATAAAATTTGAGTGACAAAAGATGCATCTGTAAAACATTAGAACATTTTGGAAGATAGAAAGTTATATCAATGGTAAAGAAGACAAGAGTACTAAACTGTTATGTGATATTGATCCTAACTTATTGCTCTAAGTGCTGGACTATCTCGCAAGAAATGGAAAACCAAATCGAAGCTGTGGAAATGTGGTTTCTTAGAAGGATAATAAAAATACATTGGATGGATCGGGAGGCAAATAATGAATGGTATGTAATTGAGAAAAGAATAAATCAAAAATTTTATTGGATGGGAAGATCAAACATGTGAGACAAACAATTTCAACCTAAGTAATAGATGAAGGTGTGGTAGCAAGAAGGGTTAAAAACCATAAAAGACCGAAAGAAGTGAAATCTGTGAAGTTCAACGTCTTTTCAGAACATGACATTTAAAAAAAGAGAATATATATATTTACATTGAATATAGAAGCACAAGCTCATTTATAACGATATAATACAATCATACCTATTTATTTAATTGAATTCAAACTAGAAATTTGTTAACTATATGAATATAATATTGCACTTATGCGTTTGTTCCAATCTATACAATTCGTTTTTTGATAAATTTACAAAAAAGTTGTTATTTAACTTTTAGTAGTCATTAAATTCAAAATATTGTTGTATACAACTTGGGTAAAATATGATGCATTAAAATCTATTTTGTGCTTAATATAACTTATCGAGAAATAACTGTCAGAAGCTTAGAAGCTGTCAGAACAAATTATCACATGTGTATATATATTGATTTAGTGAAGTTATTAAATATGACATTTTCAATTATCAAATATTTTGTAGTACATTTAATTATATTAAACAAGTATTTAAAAAATAAGTTTCAATTTATACAAAAATTGTGACTTTCTAAAAAAGGTATCATAACATTTTCGTTGAATAACTGCAAAAACTTTTATGTATATCCAAAGAGCTTAATAATTCTCAGTCCAAATATGAAGGCTCTGTACATTGTTTTTGTATCTCATATCTGTGTAAACCTTCCTTGTAAAAACTTATATATTCAGAAATAGATTTAACGTAAACATTTCTAGTTTATTTAATAATTACAAAATATAATCAAAACTATTTCAATTTAAAGTATATAATTCCGACCACTTTGACTTCTAAGATTGTCTATCGTTATAACCGATACACACCAATTGATACAAACTTGTTTTACGTAGAACAAAAGGACACTTTCAGGCTCGAAACACATCCTTTAAATGTCAAATTGGAAGCCAACTTTTATCGTTCAATTTTATGAATATATATTTATTGCAATATTGTATACATAATATTAATGATATTTTGTAGTAATAACTTCAGAAAATTTATAATAATTTATGAATCTAAAAATAGTAGGTATAATACATTCTAAGATATTGTATTATATGCATACCTATATATAATATTTACTGTAAGAAGTTATATATTTGATTACTCACCGATAACACTTAAACTAGTCAAGAAAGCGAGTGCAACTGCAATGGGAAGGCCTAGAATGTAATATCCGATGAAGATCATAAATGCACCCATCTTTTGACGTCCGCATCCTCTCAAAACGCCACCGCAAACACCCTAACAAAACACGAAGAGATAGAAATCTTTTTTAAAAGCTTGATTTTGCATAAAAATATACAACATATTATACGTATACATATGTTTAGCAAACGATTCGAAATCATAAATTTAAAATATATATTGTGTTACCGACAAAATCCATTATTAAGTTTATATAACATTCAGTTATAAAATAAATAAATAGATATTATTGGAGCTTTTGTATATTTATAATTATAGTATAAAAGACTAAATAATAAGTAATTAGTCTATGTGAATATTCATTAAAAATGACTTTTGAATCTATTTGACTATACAAAAGATAAATAGGTAACTCTCTACGTTCTAAAGCAAGCTCTCACTTGAACTAATATGGCCGCCATAAGCTAGATCAGTATAGTGCAATGTAGCACCAATCCCAGGAAACCACAGATATTTGGTTAAAATGAGAGTTTGCTTAATAAAAGGAAGTTACCCATTTTTCTTTTGTATATTTAATATACAAGTAGAAATGCATATATTTTGATAAGTTAAAAATAACGAAATTAGCATGATTTAACATAATATGATATACATACATATATCTAGGTACAAATTTAATCAAATACATTAATTATAAATACATTTATTTTTATATTTCATATGTGCCAATACTAAAATATGTAAAACATCAAATTGAAAGAAAATATTCTAGTTTTAATAAGTAGCCTTCAACAATTTGAGAGGTATATGAATAGATTGTATTCATTAGAAATACTGAATTGATCTATCCAGCATATTGAAAAAATAATTAATTAATTAATATATATTCCACATAATTAGATAACATCATTGCACATAGTATTTATTATTGCTGTTGAGAAAACTTTCGATTATTAATATTCAATCAGTTATAACTTTCATTAATTATATTTATATAATTAAATATTTTATTAGCAAAAAGCAAAATTAATTTTTATCGGATATAATTTTTTAAATCATTATTTTATGAAAGTTTCCGTGTTAGAAAATAGTTGCAAAAATTTCTTGTAAGTGGTGATGTACTGTGATATATTTTACTTATTAATATATAGTTACCTTAAGCTTAAGTAGTTTAAACTTTTAAGAAATTATTTTAACCTCGAATTCCTCTTCGCTTCATTTTATCAAAGTTGTTAGTGATATTTTTATCTGATACAATTCCACCAGCTTAATGTTGATATAATGAATAATTGATGTGAAATTCGCTTAGACTCTGCATTTGCAAACATATGAAAGTAATTCCATAAGAAAAAACTTCATGCAGATCATGTCTTGCTTTCACTTGATAATTAATTATTAATATATAATAATCGATAGCTGAATATATTTCATAAAAATAAATGTCAATGTTATGTTAGATTCAAAGTGTACTGTATAGTTATTGTATAGCAGAATATTGTTTTATAATTGACAGCGTAAACAGAGATTGAATCATTGCAGTTTATTTTTTATATTTAAATTTTTCAATCAAAGAAAATACTCATTATTTAGTATTACGTATTTATTATTTAATATTAATATTATATTGGTATTCAGGATATTGTTCAATATTATTATTTTCTTAGACATATTATTAAAATACTCTGGACTTGACTTTAATAGAAATAATTTTTGCATAAATCAAATATGTTATATAAATATGTATGTATTTAAGCAAAATTATGAAAAAATGTTTGATCAAATGAAGTAAATTTTAAATAGTTAATTGCATGAATATCTAAAAAGCTTTATAAAAAATACAAAATACAAATAAACAGATACAAAATACCACCAGAACATTATGAAAACAATATTCTATTATAATAAATGTTAACTTACGGCAATATTATCTGTTATAATAATGAAGACCATGTAGGGGAAGATGCTTGCTGATAGAGACACAATATCACTGAAAAGTAAACGAAATTATCACATTTACATTAAACACATAAAAGACACTTGAAAAATAGAAATAAATATTTATCCACCCTAATAACTAACGGTTCATTATATTATAAGAACCAAACTATATAAATACATATGTGCACTATTTCTTGATGATGTAATCATGACATTTCCTGAACAATTTATTGAAATTAGGGCGATTTTTCCATTGATGGTCATCTATGTCTTTTGTCGCCAGCAATATTTCCTGTTCTTTCAAATTTTAACCAATCGCTTAATTGTTGTGTGATTTGGTGATGGTTTGTTAAACTATCTTCTTGATAGTCAAACCGCTTTACTTGCATTGTCAATTTGATAAAATAATTTGATATCGTTAATTCGCTTTTCTAATGTAAGATAATTAGCTGCCATATTAGATTTTAAACTGCCCTAAAACTAAATTTTAAATTTAAATTTAAGAAAATAATTACATTTTATTTTAAAATTTGAATAAAATAGTTATATAGATAATATCAATACTAAGCTCTCATAGAAATAAAATTATTTAGTTGCATTCTCTCCAAATATTTTGCGATATGTATTGTAGTGATTACTCATTTTCAAGAATTCTAGTACGTATACCTATGCCTTGTAAATTGTTAAATATTTGAGACTAAAATTCAAGGAGAAATGTTTATTTAATATATAATGACTAATTCATCTACTTTCAAATCTCTATCAAGTTCACCAAAAGATATTTTTTTTACTAAAATGTTAACTTAAAAAATTGTTTCATTGAGATGAAAATTACTCACGGGTCTGTTGTAAAAATGAGTGGAAGAACATTGGAACAGGAGAGAAATATTATTGACAGAAATGTGGACGAAAACACTGAAAAGTAATTAAAACCAGAAAGTTAAAAGCGATTTGTTAATATACCAAGAAATTATATAAATGAACACAACATAATAAACACATCTGGTATACACGAGTATAATAGAAATAATATTACTTGAAATATTTTATATTTATTCCCAAACAAACAATTTTAAACAAAAGACAACATTTTATATTTTAATAAAATTGATGATTCCTTTTATATAACGTTTACTTATATTTAGACGTATCTTTTTATACCAAAGATAAATCTGTTCTTATTATTATTATATATAATACTACAAATCTAGGAAAATCTACATACAATTCTGGGTGTCACCATTTTATCATTTTCAGTTTTTTCCTTTGGCTATACAGAGCATTGTATTCTTTTGAAGTTTTATTATCAAATGTGTCTAATACAACTAAAAGTAAAGCATCGAAAAACGATAAACTGGCGACTGTCAGACTGTTTTATAAGTTCTCATAGACTTTTTTAGGTTATTGATCTAGCTGGTCGCATATAAATTCAGTATCTATAGTCTTAATCCTACAAATATACACATATGCATATATGCAAATACGCGAAGAAAAAACTACATAAGTATAAGCCACAATAATTAATAAAAAATATAATCTTCTTCCATACAATAACTGGCTTCTCTCAAATGCGCAGTCCTCTGTACATTTCGAAATATCTTAGAAAGATTCTTTTAATATGTATGCTTATTACAATTTGTTTAATACTGAAGTTCTACTTGATCCTTGCGAATTAAATATTCAGATATATACTCTAATTTACTGAAATCTTTCAATATTTTTTTCGTTACAACCCCAAATTTTGTACATAAACATTAATATGTTTGAAAAAAATCTAATTACTACATTTAAGACATTACTAACTACAAAAGCAATTACTATATTTATCAAATAATACATTAACATGAGTTTACATTACATAAGACGTCAAATGGCTACATATACACATTTTTAACACATAAATACATACTTGGACTAAGCAGTGATTGCGGTCCAGAAATATACAAACTTGCGGTATAAACTTATTTCGGCACATTTTAATTTTGTAAGATTTTGTAAAAAATTTATACATCAAGAATTCTATTTGTTTCTTATATTGCAAATCTTATTTATTAGGATTTAAAATGTATAACTTTCTTCAAGAAAATAGAATTTTATCTATTCAATTAACAGATGATTATAATATAACAAAAAATAACTATAAACTAAACTTCGCAATATTTAAAAGCTATTTTGACTTATTATACGTACATATGATGACAAGTCCAGTGTGAAATGAGCTCTTAGCGCCGAGGGGGTTGTTTCCACCGAGATATTGGCCAACTCGAATGTTAAGAGCCACTCCAACGCCCAGTGGAAGCTGAATTAAATTTATATAGAAATATTATTGAATCGTTATCGTTGTCTTTTACAATCAATTTCACTACATAGCTCTACTGAGGATTTATCTGACTATAATGTAGCAGAAAGGGTGAATATAAGGTGAACCAGAACAATAGAAAATAAGCTTTATCTCTATAAGTAAATATGGATATTTGAATAAATGTTTATACACATTGATATCGATAAAAATTTATTTTATAATGAAATAAAAATTAGTTTTACAGTAATTGCACAAGCTTTTATAGTGTAAAGCGTATTATTCATGAGTTACAAATAAAACTTACTAAATTTAAGGATTTACATATTAATTTTAGCGCGTTAATTAAAAGGGTTTATTATTTCTCAATTAGTAATCTACGATTGCGATGATTTATTCGTAGGCATATTGATAACTATAGAAATAATTTATAATATATATTTTAACAGTTATTGAAATGAACATTATATTAGTTTATGATGAGATCACAAGATATATGCAGGGCACTGGTGCTGCGATTCATTATACTTTATGATAACCTTATAAAAATCCGAAAATTAAAATATAATTTAACTTGTGAAGTAATAATAACGTATGATTTCATTCATTTCGTTTCAAATAGAAATCATTAATCCAATATATAATATATAGAATTTAAGAAAAGTGGTGCTGTTAGTTACATTATAAGTGAATACTTCTGTTTGAGAGACAATCGACTGCGATGCCAATTCCGTATCACCAAGGACTCCTACAAATATTTTGCAAAAAAACGTTTATAAAACAAATGTGGATGGGAAAAAATTGGAAGACAAAACTTTTCTGTTTCATATACTATATTTCTACATAATATATTTATTTATCCATTTTTTAATTCACAGTTATTTTGACGAACAGAAAGCTATACCTATAACATAGACGAAACAATACGATATAAAAATGAAAGCAGTTTGTTTTGTGAAGAACCATTTATTTAATCAGTTATGAGCATTCGGTAGGTAGGTTTAACCAAGTTATAATTTAAGGAACAACTAATATTATACATTTTCTTTCAAAACTAATCATCTTTTTCTTACATTATAGTATTTATTTGTTGTTTTAACTTTAGAAAATTTAAAAATGTATTTTTGACGTAAACTCAGAGGAAAATATTTCTTGACCAATTATTAAGCTATTCTATTTTTTATTACCTCAGTTTGTGCAATGGTCAGACCTAGTATAGATAATAAAATAATTTATAAACACGTCATACAGAATTCGGATAAATATTTTATACGTTTACCTTTCACTTTTAAACTAATGTCTAATCTTTTGTTCAAAATCAATTTGTAGGGCCTTTAAGTCCTTATAGCCGCCATGCTTAGTATCATAAGTTAAAAACATGACAATAACATTTACTCACAGAATGAGGTAGAGATAAAAATGCGTCATACGATCAGATAAAAATACTCGTCATTTTAATTGTAACCTATATGTATGAGAGATTTCAAGCAGAAACCGTTTACACTTAGATGAGTAGTAGTCTATATCGGTTATAAAGAACAGTGAGACTTGTAATATTCAAAAACTAAGCTCTTGTTTCGTTATATGGTTAATTCTTTTATTACAATTACATTAAGTTGCCACTAGATTAAACGAGATTATAATAAGCAATATGAAAAAGATAAATAAAAAATTCTTAGATATTTATGAATAAATCGAATTTGACCAATTTAAATATGTTTGTATCATAGAAATTACCTAATCGATATATACAGTAATATATAATATGTATAACGTAAAACAAATATTTTTTGTTTGTATATAAATAAATATCAATGTAGTATATACAGTGTTTATTACGCAATAGTTTAGTTATATTGTTAAATCATTAATGCACAAAATATGTAATGCTTACTCCGTATCAGTAAATATCAGTCCAATTTTAATATCCATAAAACAAGATTCAAACTCTTGTTTAGTTATTATATGAGATAATTAGAATTAGAAATTATAACACAACGTCTAGTACATTATTATATTATAGTATAACGACTGCATTAACTATGTAAGTATATAAAACATGGCTTTCAAAGAAATCTATATCCAACTTATACAAACATAGATAACAATGGAGGACCTACCCGCGATAAAAATACATATTTCCCAACAGATAGCCTCAAGAGCCACGTGCCCCACACCTGGAATGGCTAGCTTCAGAAAATGACCCCAGTCATAAAAAGCTTCAAATGACCAACCTACAGATACAAATAGATCCATAAATTATTATTACAGAGTTACAAGTATATCATTGGTAAATATAATACACATATTAATACCAATTGCAGTTTTATATTTTAAAATAGATTTGCTATTACTAATTAAGATTTGCAAATAATTTGATATTTGTGTATTACAATTTTATCGATTTCTAATAAAATTTGAAATATAAATATGTGCACTATATATATAAATAATGATAGTATGGCTTAAATAATAATTGTGGTGTCAGAGATTTAATAATAGAAATGGTTTAACTGTTTTAATTTGAACTATCTTGTATTGAAAATATAAAATATAAATATATATTCAAATACATATATTTAGAAATATATAAAATGTATAAAATATAAAGACAATATCTAAATTCAAGCATTTCAAATTAAAAAAATATAATATTTGTCATACAAATTTGTTTTATAAATGTACAGCACAAATCACTTAGGTCATATAATATTAATATAAACTTGCAAATAAACGCTCACCGTTCCAGGTCTCTTCATAAAGACGTGTTTTGAATATGTAAGCAACTTCCAAGCTCCACATGATCACGTAAGTAGAAGCTTGGCATAGGGCAGAAGCTCTGAAATAGTGTGGAATAATAAAATTTATTTATATTTATTTTCATGCAAAAAATTACAAATGTTAGGGTTAGGTAATAATATAACTGTAATTAATTTATATTAAATTTCATGTTAATTGAACATGACACAATATAGACATAATTTAAACATGTTTTAGCTTAATACTCTTACAATATATGAATTGTGGAATGGTTTTCGATATTTACTCCAACGATTATAATTATAATCGTTTTAGTATAATTACACTGTTCCTTATAAATGTATATCTAAGATTTATTCATTTGACCATGTTTGGCAAACACAACAAAATTTGTGTCGATTTAAAAATTATCAGTTATTTATTAATGATTTATTATTCATTAAAGGCTCTATAAAATTAATATATTTCAAAAATGTATGCTTAATCAGGTACCCGTTCCATAAAAATTATTAGTACTGATAATTATCAGTCTAGAATTATCAGTTTCCATAATTATCAGTAGAAATAATCGCGTTTCACATCAATTTA